>JAUPFZ010000006.1:30000-37500 GCA_036937285.1 Euphydryas editha | reverse complement strand
CTGGTCTAGGACGACTCCCAGTAACTTGGTTTCTCCGACCATGCCAATGTCGACCCCGCCCATGTGGAGGCGTGGGGTGTCATGCTTTAGTTTGCGCGTGATGACCATGGCACTGGTCTTGTGCGGCGCAAACTTCAGCTTGTTAAGGACTCCCCACTCCCTCACATGTTCGAGGGCGGCATTTGCACGGCGTTCGACCTCCTGAGCCGTCTCACCCTCGAAGACCAGCACCACATCGTCAGCGAATGCCTGCACATAGTGATTCTCAGCCTCCAACTCTCGAAGTAGTGGATCCAGTAAAAGGTTCCACAATATCGGCCCACCGATAGACCCTTGCACGCAACCCTTCCCGGTTTCTCTCACGTGCTCTTCCCCGCAGTATCGTGCGCGAACATGCCTGCCGCTCAGGTAGCTGCCCAGGAGCCTACGGATGTTAATCGGCACTCGTTCCTCCGCCAGCCTGACCTTAATACGAGGCCACCAAGCGTTGTCGAAGGCGCCCTCTATATCTAGGGATACTAGTGTTAGCAATTTTTTGTTTTGTAAGCGATCTCTAATGTGCTCTACCAGAGTATAGAGGGCGTCCTCGGTGCTCCGCTGGGGCATAAAGCCGAACTGGCGGGTACTGAGCCTGGGCGCTATATGGTGTTTTAGCCTAGCGACAAGCATTTTCTCCAGCACTTTCCCCAGCACCGGAAGAAGACCAATCGGCCGATACGACCGCGGTGCCGTGTAAGTAGACTTACCCGGCTTCCGAAGGAAGATCACCGTGGCCTCCTTCCAGGGCTCGGGAAAATGCCGGAGTTCGAGGCACCTGTTGAAAAGGGCCAGTGAGAGTTCGGGGTCAAACTCTATCGCGTGCAAACATATATCGGCGGTAAAACCGTCCGCGCCTGGAGCCTTCTTCGGATTGAAGGACCGGCAGGCCAACTTCAGCTCCAATGGAGTGAAGGGCGGGTCCGTCGAATCCGAAGAAGTTTCAACGTCAAAGAGCTCAGCTTGTACCCTCACCCTTCGGTGCTCCTCGGAGTCATCCTCTTCGGAGTCCTCCGGGTAGAAGGTTTCGGCCATAAGCCTCGCCGAGCCTTTGGCGTCTAGCTCCATATTGTTTACCACCAGCGGTGGGTCTTCGTCTCTCCTGGAGGTTCTGCCGAGGACCCTATAAATTCCCCCCCACACCGATTCCCCGTCCTGGCGCTCGCAGAAAGCGACCCAGCTGCGCGTCTGCGCATGCTTTGCCTCGGTCTCGTAGCGCTCCTTCGCCTCGAGGTACTCCCCAACCACCTTCTGACGCCTAACCGGCGCTGCACAGCGAATCCGACTTTTCTTGGTGGCCACCTCGCGCTTAAGCGCTGCCAACCCCTCGTTCCACCATGGCATATTCAGCACATCCTTCCGCTTAATAAGCGGAAGAGACAGGGCACATGCTTCGGCAATAATTTGGTTCAATTTTGAAACTGTATGGTCTAAATCTGGGCCTATTTCTAAATTTTTTACAGAATTTATGGTAAAATTTTCTCTAAGAAAAATTTGACCCAGTTTCTCACGAAACTGGGCCCAATTCGCGTTTTTAGTAAAATAGACCCGGGTAGTGGATTTAATATGATTTTTGTTTATGTGCCCCGTCCTTAATGTGAAGGATATGCCATTGTGGTCTGAGCTGGTCAGATCTTCGCGCACGCGCCAGTCGTCCACCAAGCTAAGAAGGTCCTGTGATACAGCAGTTATGTCAACATAACTGCTGTACCTTACGCCACCCCGGATAGTGTCGAAGGTGGGGGTTTCCCCTTGGTTCAGGAGACTGAGTCCGAGATCCTCCAGTGCCCCGTGCAGTTCGACGCCTCTGCGATCGGTCACGGGACTTCTCCACCAGACGCACTTAGCATTGGAGTCGCCTCCAATGATCATACTCCGAGCTCCCGTCTCGCGCTGCACCCGGCGCAGATGTGCCAAGTACGAGTCCATCGGCAGGTCAGGCTCAAAGTAGAATGACACCAGGATGATCTCCCAGTTGCGGACACGGATCCCCACCACTGCGATGTTATTCGTGGTGAGTTTTGGGAACTGTATGATGTGAAGGTCCGCATCAAAAACAATGATCGCGGCCTTTACGTTCCCACTTCCACGGTCCGCACATTGGAAGACTCTGGTCCCATTACTACTCTTCACACACCCTGTTCCGCCGACGTATGGCTCCTGTACTAAGGCAATCCGCGCACGCTGGTTAGAGGCCTCGATCAGCAGCTCGGAGCATGCCAACTTACTACGTTGGAGGTTCGACTGGAGGATTTTGAGAGCCACTGCGTCCGCCGGCACGCCCTTAGCAATACGCTACGGATTGCCGGGCGAGGTCATCCCACCTCTTCCTGACGGGACAGTCGTCGCTGAACGCGTTGTGTTCAACATTGTCGAATTTCGCTCGACGACAGTTCCGGCAGGAAGGTGGGGACCCCGCCAGCCAATCCGCGCACTTGGCCTTAAGGTGCGGCCCACCGCAGTGACTGCAAAGATCCGCTGGGTCCTTGCAGTACTTGCGCCCGTGGCCGAATCCTAGGCATCGCGTGCATTGGACCAATGGTGATTGGTCCTCCGCTCGCACCCTCTGCAGGTCGACATGGACCGAGCCCACGCCGGTTATCCTTGCCCAGAGGGTGGGCGACGCACTAAGGACAACATTGGCCACGTGCGGGTTCCTGGCCTTTCTGCGGTATTTCACTTGGAGGCGGTCTTCCCCGGGGCCGAGGCCGCCAAAGAGGTCCCGGTTCTGGTTCCTCAGTGCCTTGATAATGTCGCCGTCGGTGTTTACGGCCAAGACTCCCCTGAGGACCAGAAGCGGGTCTCTATTCTTGACATCCTCTACCACGAGGCCCGATCCTTCCTTTGTGAGCCTATCCTTAGCTTTGGTTTTCTCCTCGGCAGTGCCGAATCCCATGACTACCTTACGGTCCCTGGCCTTACGGACCCGGTCAACCTTTATCCATCCCTCCTTTGCGTCGATTGTCCGCCTCACCCTCCCAAGGACCTCCTCCCCCGTCTCATTCTCGTCCTTGGAGGTGACGACCACGGAGTGCAAGGCCATAGGCCTCGGAGGCTGCTGCGGCTTCGCGGAGGCCACACTTGCATAAGTGCGTCGCTGTTCCTCGACCGTCCTGCTGCACGTAATGAGCTGCTCCTGGAGTGCTCGTATCCTCTCATTACTCTCCAGGAGAAGCCGAGAGTGCTCGTCTAGCCTAGCGCTCAGCCCGGAGTCCGGGGGCACCGTAAATGTGGCGTCGGTGTCGATAGTCACCGGCGCCACCTTCACGGGACCCTCGCTCCCCTTGCGAGCCCTCTCGGCCATCAGTTCGGCCTCGGACTCAGCGACGAGCTTCTCGAGCCCGTCCAGGGACCTCAAGAACGAAACTTTAATATCGGCCCTGAGGTTCCTGGACGTGTCAAGTTGGGATTTCGCCTTTGTTACAAAATCAGCCGCTCGCTGCACCCTTGTCCGTTCCGTGGTCGCCACCGGTGGTCGGACCCGCGCTTCTCCCCCCTCCTTCGGACTGTCAACCGGCTTTAAGGTTGGCGTCGTTCTTAGTCTGGAGGTAGACGGGGCGCTCTGTTCGGCCGTATAAGCCGACTCAGGAGCTGCCCCCTCGAACTTCTCGAGACTCCGTCTTGGCAATTTTTTGACATTTTTGGGGGGAGTTGAGGGTGGATTCGCCTTCTCCGCCTTCTTTACTGGGGTCCTAAGTCCAAGAACCATCTTGTCGAAGGTCGCGTTAAAATTAAAATAAAATTTAAATAATGTCAAAGTTACAATTAAAATAGATAGATAAAAAGTCAAAAGTTAAAATTTCCGCAATAGCGGGGTGTATAAAAACAACAAAAACAGAGACTGTTCCGTCAATATATACGCTGTATAATACTACAGCAGTTAAAACAGCTAAGAACAACTTAAAACTACCTTAAATACTAATAAAACTACTTCCGAAGCCGATCCGCAGAAGGCCTCTACAACGACTCTAGGTAGAGTCACCGGACCAGCACCAGCTAACAGTCCTAGCCGGGGGCAGGTCAGCGGAGAAAACCGCGTCGCTCTACGACCAACGGCTCCCGAGATATCGCGATTTTAATTTTTCAAAGATGGCGGACCAAAAGATGGTTCCGCCACAACCAAAACTTCAAAGATTAATATCTCGCGAACCGCTAGCCGCAGAGACACGAGCGACGGCTCTCCGTGATGGGCTCCTCGCCCTCTACCCGAAACCCGGTGTTGTTTCAAAATTTTTGGGGTGTCTCTATATAGAGCCCCAAGTGGTCCAGTAATTTACCCCTCACTAAGGCAACCACCCCAGAGAAAACCGCGCCCCGCTACGACCAGCGGTTGCCGAGATATTGCGCCTCGAATAAAAACAAGATGGCGTCCGCGCACTTTGCGCGAGATTTTAAAATTCAATATCTCGGGAACCACCGGCCGCAGAACAGCGTGCGACGGCTCTCCGTGATGGTCTCCGCGAACTCTATCCGGGACTAGGCCTGGATATAAAATTTGGGGGGTCGACTCTACCTAGAGTCACTGAGCTACTAAAAACGTAGCCCTCGTCCTAACAATCTATACACAAAAAACCGCACGCTTGTGCGATGACCCAAGCCCGAGTTATTCAAATTTTTAAAATTTACAAATGGCGGTCAAGATGGCCGCCAAGCAAGTTGAAATTCGCCAATTCGGCTGTACTTAACCGAAACAAGTCGAGCTTGGGCTCAATCGATCGGGCTCTGATTGCTCTCGGCAAAGGTGCACGCAAAAGATTTTTAAAATCAACCCCCGATTTTTGGGGGTTGAAAAACACAAATTTTTAAAGAAAATTGACAATTAAAAATATATACAATGGAAATAAAATTCTGAAAAAATTTACAGGATCTAATCTAACTTAATATTAATTTTTAAAATAAGTGACGGAATTATTGCGCCCTTATTTCGACCCCCACGTGCCAACCCCTAATTTTCAAAAAATTGTAATTAATTAACCACTAAGCCGAAAAATTTGAAATTTAAAATATAAATAGATCTAATTGAGTTCTACAGAATGAATAAAAAATATGGGGGGGTCGTCGCTTTACTTTTTAAGAAAAATAATTTTGAAATTTTGAAAAATTTTTAAAACGCAATAACTCCGTATCCACTTAACTGATCTCAACAAACGAAGTGTCTCCGAGCAGCTCCCGTTGCAGGCCGTCGAATGAATCCGCTTACAGCGCCCCCAGACGGCCGGAAGTGAAAACACGTGGTCACGTGTTCGTCGGTTTTTCTTAATTATTTCCGCGCGCGTGCGCAGAAAAAATCCAAAAATGGTATCTTCTTAAAGGGCATAAAAAGCCGCATCCAATGACATATAAAAAACAATATGTCGTCGCTTAAAATCGAGCAGCGTTCTCGATTGAAAGTTTTCGAAATCAAAATTTTTGCACTTTTCACTGTTTTAAAAATAGTTGTCCAAATTTGCGCACCAAACAAATTATACCGCCAGATAGAGCGCACTCTTGCGCAACTTTTGATATATTGCACGTTCAGATTGGTGCGGAAAAAACCACTTTTATGATTTTTTAAAACTTAAAATTGCACGGAGCTGCACTTAAAACACTTGCGTACGTCCACTCTCGACTGCGTTCGGCGGCGGAAAAAAAGGTTAGGTTAGGTTAGGTTAGGTTAGGTTAGGTTAGGTTAGGTTAGGTTAGGTTAGGTTAGGTTAGGTTAGGTTAGGTTAGGTTAGGTTAGGTTAGGTTAGGTTAGGTTAGGTTAGGTTAGGTTAGGTTAGGTTAGGTTGGGGTGCTACAGTCGGTGACCTCCGCGTGGTGCACCCTGGAAACGTAGGCAGCAGCAGCTGCACAGTTTCGATTGCGGAACTGCTGCTGCCTACGGCTAACAACCGACTCGGGGGAACGCCGGGGATGCGATTCAGCGCTCCGGGGACTCCTCTGTTACGCAGAGTTGCCCCGTTGAGCGGCCGCATGGCGTGTAGGAGACAGTCGTCTCCTCGGGGGCTCCGGTGCCACTGCGCTCGCGCGCGGTGAAGCAACGGAGGCGGACGGGTCTGATGTGCACTCGCACTGCCGTCAGACAGAACGGCTAGGCTTCTCCTAGTCGTTCACCGTCCTCTCGTAATCCCGCTACGTGGTGTCGTGGTCATGTCTCGCGGCTACGTGCGGGACCGAGGGTCTTGCCTTAACCGGCCGGACCGCGAGGAAGAAAACCTCTATAAAAAATTACCCCGAATCCTAAGCGGCGACGCAGCGCGAGGGGATGCATGGCTGACGGGTGGATCAGTCTCGACTGCGATCCTCGTCCGGGTACCGGCCGACACCCGCGACGAGTTACGCTAGGCTTACCCAGGTACAGGGGGCACTGCCTGGGCGGACCGTCTTTCCCCCATACTCGTGGGAACAAAAATGGCATTCTCTTTAAAATTTTATAGACGAAAGGAGGTGGACGGGGAGTCGACTACTGTCGACTCCGACGATTACAGTTCGGCGGCTGGTGAGACCAGCAGGGCCGAGAAGCGGCCACATGGAAGTCCGAAGTCTTCCAAAGAGGGTAGCGTCGTCCTCGCTGGAGTTAAAAGACGCATAATCAAGCGGGATGAGCACTGCACCGAAGGAGAGGGAGACCTAATGGAGAAAGTGCGAGCGGCCGAAGAGGGGCGCAAAGCGTTGGGCGTCGACACTGGAGACGCGCGCACGGCCAACGCTTTGCTACAGCAGGCCAACTACGACGCAGACCTGATCTGTGAAGTGGCGAAGAGGTCGTCCAACTTGAAGGGCACGTTTATGCGTGTCCTGAAGGATGCGGCGACCTCCATGAGGTCCATAGTGGAAGCCCTCAGCGAGCGGTCGGCCTCAGACGAGGTACGGAAACTCCAGCTGGAGAATGCCCGTCTGAGGTCTGAGATGCACGAGTTGAGGCTGCAGGTGGAGGAGCTCCGACACCAGCGCCGAAATCGTGTCCCTGCCGCCCCATCGAATGGAGAGGACCCACCTGAAGAGTGGAAGGCCTCCATGCTGGGGTCGATGGGCCGAATGCTGGAAGCCCGACTGGCGGGGCTGGAGGAGCGGCTCTTGCCCGCAAAGTCGCTCCGACCACCACTAGCGGCGGACAGAATTCGCCAGGATGGGCAAGCGGTGCCTGACTCTGCAGCCAAGAGAAAGAAGTCGGCACCGAAGACGGCACCTGCGCCTGGGCCGGCGTCAAAGAAAAAGTCGCCGAGGACGGAGCCTGCGTCCGAAGAGGGTCCTGACGGCGGTGAGTGGACCACCGTCGTCAAGAAGGCCAAAAAGAAGAAGGCGAAGTCATACGCCGCCGCCGCCGCCGCTGCTCCGGCACCAAACAAGCAGAAGCCACAACCGCAGCCGAAACCGCGGCCGAAGAAGAGGGGCAAGAAGCCAAGGTTGGCCGGCCCCCGCTCTCCAGCAGTCCTTGTGACTCTCGACGAGTACGCGGAGAGCAGGGGGGTTACGTACTGC
>JAUPFZ010000006.1:0-25000 GCA_036937285.1 Euphydryas editha | reverse complement strand
CCGGGGGGACGGGCTCAATACCTAATATTACCAATCTATCGACCTCGCCGAACCCCATGAGCACCTCACGTGTGTCCGGCGAGACCAACGAGAGTGGATCAATAACCCCTTCATTCGATTCCGGCCTCGAAGGTGTCCTGGGTGGTGACTTTGGGGAGGGTTTTGACCCTGCGCCTTGTTTTGTAGGTGTTCTCATAACAGACATCCTAGAGGTACGCGTCGTTAATTAAAATTGTCAAAATTTAAAAACTTCTAAGCGGATTGTAGAGGGATCACGCTAGTCGCTTTATTTATAAAAGTCACAATTTACAGTTGTTGCAATAGCAACAAAGCGTTAAATAAACCTAAAACAACTTAAAAATAACTTAAAATTAATAAAAAGAAGCCTCTGCAGTGACTCTACGGTCATTCTCTACAACGGCTCTAGATAGAGTCGCCAGTCCAGCTCCAGTCGATAGCCCTTTCTGGGGGCTTATGTACGGAAAAAACCGCGTCGCTCTACGACCAGCGGTTCCCGAGCTACAGCGATTTTAATTTTTCCAAGATGGCGGACCAAGAAGTGGTTCCGCCACAACCAAAATTTCAAAAATTTATAACTCCTGAACCGCTAGTCGCAGAAACACGAGCGACGGCTCTCCGTAATGGGCTTTGAGCCCTCTAACCGAAACCAACCGTGATTATCGAATCTGGATGTCGACTCTATCTAGAGTCGCAAACCCGCGCAAAGTGTAGTTCCCGCCACTACAATGTGTATACAAAAAACCCCAACCTTGTGCGACGTTCCAGTCAAAACTTATACTAATTTAAATTTTTACAATATGGCCGCCAAGATGGCCGCCACGAATGCAAATTCGGCTAGGCGTAACCGAAACCAACCGAGCTTGGGCTCGTTGGATTCGTCTTTTCAAGATCTGAACAACTGTGATAATATGTACAAAAAATATGCAACCCCCGATTTTTGGGGTGCGAAAAACTCTAAAAAACACACAAATTTGGAAATATCTACAAAGTTTATAATAAAAAAGTATTCTAAAAAGTTAAAATTATCTGTATACACAACTTAACCTATTTTATAAAGTGTATTGCAAAGTTATTAAACTAATATTTACACCCCCACGTGTCAACCCTTATTTTTCAAAAAATCATATCTTAAAAACTATTAGGCCGAAAATTATAAATTTTGGTATGTAAATAGAACTCAATGAGCTCTATATTATAAACAAAAAATATGTGGGGGTCGTCGCTTTACTTTCCGAAATAAAAAATTTTGAATTTTGAAAATATTTTTGAATTTTAATAACTTTGCAACCACTCAACTTACAATTACGTGCGATGCGTCGCTGGTCTGCTCGTGATGTCCTCCGTCGTTTGAGACTATTTGCGTTGCGCTAAGGCCACTGGTTCTCAAACCACGTGGCCACGTGGTCGACAGTTTTCCTCAAATAACTCTCTGGATTTTCACGAGAAAAATCCGAGAGTGGTACCAAATTGTAGGCCTTAAAAAGCCTCGTCTGAAGATATAAAAATATCCATAGGTCATCGATCGCTTTAAGCCAGCGTTTTCGATCAAAGTTTTTTAATTCACAACTTTTCACTGTTTTTCCACTTTTAAAAATAGTAAATGAAAATTCCGCACTGAACAAAATATATCACTACGTAGAGCGCGCCGAGACGCAACTTTTGACGTATAGTACGTCAAAATCGGCGAAGAAAAACCCACTTTTTAGAATTTTCTAAACTTTAAAATTCACGGAGCGACTTTGAAACTCAGCGCGCGCGTGCGTTCACGGTGGCGGGCGACTGCAGAGCTGCGGTTAGGTTAGGTTAGGTTAGGTTAGGTTAGGTTAGGTTAGGTTAGGTTAGGTTAGGTTAGGTTAGGTTAGGTTAGGTTAGGTTAGGTTAGGTTAGGTTAGGTTAGGTTAGGTTAGGTTAGGTTAGGTTAGGTTAGGTTAGGTTAGGTTAGGTTAGGTTAGGTTAGGTTAGGTTAGGTTAGGTTAGGTTAGGTTAGGTTAGGTTAGGTTAGGTTAGGTTAGGTTAGGTTAGGTTAGGTTAGGTTAGGTTAGGTTAGGTTAGGTTAGGTTAGGTTAGGTTAGGTTAGGTTAGGTTAGGTTAGGTTAGGTTAGGTTAGGTTAGGTTAGGTTAGGTTAGGTTAGGTTAGGTTAGGTTAGGTTAGGTTAGGTTAGGTTAGGTTAGGTTAGGTTAGGTTAGGTTAGGTTAGGTTAGGTTAGGTTAGGTTAGGTTAGGTTAGGTTAGGTTAGGTTAGGTTAGGTTAGGTTAGGTTAGGTTAGGTTAGGTTAGGTTAGGTTAGGTTAGGTTAGGTTAGGTTAGGTTAGGTTAGGTTAGGTTAGGTTAGGTTAGGTTAGGTTAGGTTAGGTTAGGTTAGGTTAGGTTAGGTTAGGTTAGGTTAGGTTAGGTTAGGTTAGGTTAGGTTAGGTTAGGTTAGGTTAGGTTAGGTTAGGTTAGGTTAGGTTAGGTTAGGTTAGGTTAGGTTAGGTTAGGTTAGGTTAGGTTAGGTTAGGTTAGGTTAGGTTAGGTTAGGTTAGGTTAGGTTAGGTTAGGTTAGGTTAGGTTAGGTTAGGTTAGGTTAGGTTAGGTTAGGTTAGGTTAGGTTAGGTTAGGTTAGGTTAGGTTAGGTTAGGTTAGGTTAGGTTAGGTTAGGTTAGGTTAGGTTAGGTTAGGTTAGGTTAGGTTAGGTTAGGTTAGGTTAGGTTAGGTTAGGTTAGGTTAGGTTAGGTTAGGTTAGGTTAGGTTAGGTTAGGTTAGGTTAGGTTAGGTTAGGTTAGGTTAGGTTAGGTTAGGTTAGGTTAGGTTAGGTTAGGTTAGGTTAGGTTAGGTTAGGTTAGGTTAGGTTAGGTTAGGTTAGGTTAGGTTAGGTTAGGTTAGGTTAGGTTAGGTTAGGTTAGGTTAGGTTAGGTTAGGTTAGGTTAGGTTAGGTTAGGTTAGGTTAGGTTAGGTTAGGTTAGGTTAGGTTAGGTTAGGTTAGGTTAGGTTAGGTTAGGTTAGGTTAGGTTAGGTTAGGTTAGGTTAGGTTAGGTTAGGTTAGGTTAGGTTAGGTTAGGTTAGGTTAGGTTAGGTTAGGTTAGGTTAGGTTAGGTTAGGTTAGGTTAGGTTAGGTTAGGTTAGGTTAGGTTAGGTTAGGTTAGGTTAGGTTAGGTTAGGTTAGGTTAGGTTAGGTTAGGTTAGGTTAGGTTAGGTTAGGTTAGGTTAGGTTAGGTTAGGTTAGGTTAGGTTAGGTTAGGTTAGGTTAGGTTAGGTTAGGTTAGGTTAGGTTAGGTTAGGTTAGGTTAGGTTAGGTTAGGTTAGGTTAGGTTAGGTTAGGTTAGGTTAGGTTAGGTTAGGTTAGGTTAGGTTAGGTTAGGTTAGGTTAGGTTAGGTTAGGTTAGGTTAGGTTAGGTTAGGTTAGGTTAGGTTAGGTTAGGTTAGGTTAGGTTAGGTTAGGTTAGGTTAGGTTAGGTTAGGTTAGGTTAGGTTAGGTTAGGTTAGGTTAGGTTAGGTTAGGTTAGGTTAGGTTAGGTTAGGTTAGGTTAGGTTAGGTTAGGTTAGGTTAGGTTAGGTTAGGTTAGGTTAGGTTAGGTTAGGTTAGGTTAGGTTAGGTTAGGTTAGGTTAGGTTAGGTTAGGTTAGGTTAGGTTAGGTTAGGTTAGGTTAGGTTAGGTTAGGTTAGGTTAGGTTAGGTTAGGTTAGGTTAGGTTAGGTTAGGTTAGGTTAGGTTAGGTTAGGTTAGGTTAGGTTAGGTTAGGTTAGGTTAGGTTAGGTTAGGTTAGGTTAGGTTAGGTTAGGTTAGGTTAGGTTAGGTTAGGTTAGGTTAGGTTAGGTTAGGTTAGGTTAGGTTAGGTTAGGTTAGGTTAGGTTAGGTTAGGTTAGGTTAGGTTAGGTTAGGTTAGGTTAGGTTAGGTTAGGTTAGGTTAGGTTAGGTTTTTTTTTTTTTTTTTTTTTTTTTTTTTTTTTTTTTTTTTTTTTCTCGACCTCCCCCAAGGTGGGGAGACTGTTTTTTACAAATTTTTATTTTACTATCTTGTGTAATTTTTCATCAAAACTCAATCATACATATCATATCTCGTGCTCTGATCGTCAATCATTCTGCATACTAATTTCTTCTAACATTCGTCATCATTCACTCATAGGCAGAAGGCGACTGTGTACTTACTGGCTAAGCGGGGAAAATAAGGGGGGGGGGGAAGATAGGGTATATTTTTATTCCAAATTTAACAATTTCTCTTATTGTCTAAAAATTTAACAATGAACAAATTATCTTACTGTCTAAGAATTTTACATATAACAATAACTTATTAATTAACTTTATACAATACAAAATATAGAATACATGAGGCAGGATATTTACAAAATTAAAGGCTTAAGACTAACATTTAATAACAATAACAATTGCGTAAATTACCACTATTTTACACAACACAATTTAATTATTATCTATGTTCCTATTTACTACAACTATTTGTATGCTAGCCTAATTATTATTTACAATAAATATCTAACATACTTTGCTATACCTTATTCCTATTATTGACAATTTTACAGACTTTTTTGCAAAAAGCCAGGAACACATTTCTGTCTTTACCTTTTACAATTTCCGGAAGCGAGTCTATATCTAGTTTAACATTTAACAAGAACTCCACGTCCTGCCTCTCACGACCATGGGCCGGGCAGTCCAGGAGGACGTGGAGGACAGACTCGGAACGCGCAGGATCGCAGACGCACGATGGACTCTCCTTGCACTTGAAGCGATGCAAGTACTCGGAGAATCCACCGTGCCCCGTCAAAACCTGGGTGACGAATCTGTCCACCTCTATTTTACCGATGATACGGTATGCGGCTAACGCGTCCGGGAAGAAGACCCGGGTGACACCGGCTGTTTCACCGGCCTGGTATCGTTGGTTCCATTCATCAAGCGATTGCATGCGAATGCTTCGCCTGATGAATGAAACGGGGCAGCTGTCGTAGTCAAAACTGCGTTTTGACTTTAGCGCAGCTTCCTTGGCCAGATGGTCGGCACGCTCGTTCCCCTCTAGTCCTGCGTGGGCTTTGATCCAGAACAAATTGACAAGTTTGTCCTGTACCAAAGCCCTACGCAGGTGGCCCCGCGCCTCGACGGCCAGGGGGTGGAGGGCTTCCGGATTGACTGTGGTCTGCAATGCCGACAGGGAGTCGGAGTAAATCCCGACTGATCTGGCCGAGTTATCTGCGGCCGTCCGCGCCGCCCTGCATATCGCCAGGAGTTCCGCCTGGTAGACGGTGCAAAAGGACGGCAAAGTAAGCTTGAGGGTTTTGGTTTCGGCGGCGCCTCTCCATATGGATAGCGCCGCACCCACTTTGCCCTCAATCTTACTGCCGTCCGTGAAGATGTTAAGGTCGTGATCGATATTGACCGCGAGTTGTTCCTCGTCCGCCAGGCACTTGAACTCCAGGTCGATATGCTGAGCGGGGTGCGGAGACCGCAGAGCCGAGGACATCCGTTCCACCTCCCGATCCCCTATCGCGTCCTGGGGCATACCCCTCCTCGCGCCGTACAGCGCCGCAGCTTCGCGGACGCGCAGGTCGAGGGGGAGTATCCCAGCGAGCAACAGTGCTGAGTTCAGGGAGGTGGTGCGGTATGCCCTACACAGCTTCTGCGCAAAGCCCCGCTGGACCACGTTCAGCTGCTTACGAACACCTAGCTTATCCACAGCCGGCGCCCAAACGGCAGCCGCATACAATATCACGGGCTCAACCACCGCTCTGTAAATAGCGCGGATAACTTCGGGGTGGAGGCCCCAGCTCGCCTTCGCGGCTCTCGAAAGCTGGGCGTAGAAGGCTAATGCCTTCTTGCAGACATTCGCGACGTGCGTGTTGAAAGTAAGGCGCTGGTCTAGGACGACCCCCAGTAACCTGAGTTCTCCGACCATGCCAATGTCGACCCCGCCCATGTGGAGGCGTGGGGTGTCGTACTTCAGTTTGCGCGTGATGACCATGGCACTGGTCTTGTGCGGCGCAAACCTCAGTTTATTCTGGACTCCCCACTCCCTCACATGCTCGAGGGCGGCATTGGCTTGGTGTTCGACCTCATGAGCCGTCTTACCCTCAAAGACCAACACCACATCGTCAGCGAATGCCTGTACGTAATAATTCCTCGCCTCCAACTCTCGAAGCAGTGGATCCAAAAGAAGGTTCCACAGAATCGGCCCACCGATAGACCCTTGCACGCAACCCTTCCCGGTTTCTCTCACGTGCTCTTCCCCGCAGTATCGTGCGCGAACATGCCTGCCGCTCAGGTAGCTGCCCAGGAGCCTCCGGATGTTAAACGGCACTCGTTCCTCCGCCAGTCTGACTTTAATACGTGGCCACCAAGCGTTGTCGAAGGCGCCCTCTATATCCAGTGACACAAGCGTCAATAACTTTTTGTTTTTTAAGCCTAATCTTATGTGCTCAACTAGTGTATAGAGGGCGTCCTCGGTGCTACGCTGGGGCATGAAGCCAAACTGGCGGGTGCTGAGCCTGGGCGCTACATGATGCTTAAGTCTGGCGACAAGCATTTTCTCCAGCACCTTCCCCAGCACCGGAAGGAGACCAATCGGCCGATATGACCGCGGTGTCGAATAGGTGGCCTTCCCCGGCTTGCGGAGGAAGATCACCGTGGCCTCCTTCCAGGGCTCGGGAAAATGCCGGAGCTCGAGGCACCTGTTGAAAAGGGCCAGTGAGAGATCGGGGTCAAATTCAATCGCGTGCAAACATATATCGGCAGTAAAACCGTCCGCGCCTGGAGCTTTCTTCGGATTGAAGGACCGGCAGGCCAACTTCAACTCCATAGGGGTGAAGGGCGGGTCCGACACATCCGAAGAATTTTCGACGTCAAAGAGCCCGGCTTGTACCCTCACCCTTCGGTGCTCCTCAGAGTCATCCCCCTCGGAGTCCTCCGGGTAGAAGGTTTCGGCCATAAGCCTCACCGAGCCTTTGGCGTCTAGTTCCATATTGTTTACCACCAGCGGTGGATCTTCGTCTCTCCTGGAGGTTCTGCCGAGGACCCGGTAGATACCCCCCCACACCGATTCCCCATCCTGTCTTTCACAAAAGGCGACCCAGCTGCGCGTTTGCGCGTGCCTTACCTCGATCTCGTAGCGCTCCTTCGCCTCGAGGTACTCCCTTACAACCTTCTGACGCCTAACCGGCGCTGCACATCGGATTCTACATTTCTTGGTGGCCACCTCGCGCTTGAGCGCTGCCAACCCCTCGTTCCACCATGGCATATTCACCACATCCTTCCGCTTAATAAGCGGAATCGACAAGGTACATGCTTCGGCGATAATTTTGTTAAATTTTGAAATAGTTTGATCTAATTCCGAACCTGTTGCCAAATTTTTGAGATGACCTACTGTAAAATTTTCTCTTTCGATAATTTGGCCCAGTTTCTCACGAAACTGGGCCCAATTCGCATTTTTAGTAAAGTAGATTCGAGTGGTCTGTTGAATGAGATTTTTATTGATGTACCTTGTCGTCAATGTGAAGGATATGCCATTGTGGTCCGAGCTGGTCAGGTCTTCGCGCACGCGCCAGTCGTCCACCAAGCTAAGTAGGTCCTGTGATACAGCAGTTATGTCAACATAGCTGCTGTATCTTACTCCACCCCGGATAGTGTCGAAGGTGGGGGTGTCCCCTCGGTTCAGGATGTCGAGACCGAGATCCTCCAGTGCTCCGTGAAGTTCCTCGCCTCTGCGATCAGTCACGGGACTCCTCCACCAGACGCACTTAGCATTAGAGTCGCCTCCAATGATCATACTCCGAGCTCCCGTTTCGCGCTGCACCCGGCGCAGGTGAGCTAGGTACGAGTCCATCGGCAGGTCGGGCTCAAAGTAAAATGAGACCAGGATGATCTCCCAGTTGCGGACTCGGATCCCCACCACTGAGATGTTGTTAGTGGTGAGTTTCGGGTACTGTGTGATGTGAAGGTCCGCGTCAAAAACTATGACCGCGGCCTTTACAGTCCCACTTCCATGATCCGCAGACTGGAAGACTCTGATCCCATTTTGACTCTTCACACGCCCTGTTCCGCCGACGTATGGCTCCTGTACCAAAGCCATCCGCGCTCGAAGTTCTGAGGCCTGAATCAGCAGCTCGGAATATGCCAACTTACTGCGCTGGAGGTTCGCCTGGAGGATTTTTATAGCCACTGAGTCCGCCGGCACGCCCTTAGCAGTAAGCTACGGATTGCCGGGCGAGGTCATCCCACCTCTTCCTGACGGGACAGTCGTCGCTGAACGCATTGTGTTCGAAATTATCAAATTTCGCGCGACGGCAGTTCCGGCAGGAAGGTGGAGACCCCGCCAGCCAATCCGCGCATTTAGCCTTTAGGTGCGGCCCGCCGCAGTGGCTACATAGGTCCGCCGGGTCCTTACAAAACTTCCGCCCGTGGCCGTAGCCGAGGCACCGCGTGCATTGGACCAGCGGAGACTGGTCCTCTGCTCGCACCCTCTGCAGGTCAACATGGACCGAGCCCACGCCGGTAATTCTCGCCCAGAGGGTGGGCGATGCACTCAACACGACATTGACCACGTGCGGGTTTCGCGCTCTTTTGCGAAATTTAACAACAAGGCGGTCTTCCCCTGGGCCGAGGCCGCCAAAGAGATCCCGGTTCTGGTTCCTTAGGGCCTTAATAATATCGCCGTCCGTGTTTACGGCAAGGACTCCTCTAAGGATCAGAAGCGGGTCCCTATTTTTGACGTCCTCAACCAAGAGGCCCGTTCCTTCCTTCGATAACCTTTCCTTTACCTTCCGCCTATCCTCGACAGAGCCCAACCCTATGATGACCTTCCGGTCCTTGGCCTTTCGGACCCGGTCTACTTTGATCCACCCCTCTTTGGCGTCGATGGTCCGCCTCACCTTCCCAAGGACTTCCTCTCCTGTTTCCTCCTTGTCCTTTGAGGTGACGACCACCGAGTGGAGGGCAACGGGCCTCGACGGTTGCTGTGGCCTCGCAGCAGCCACACAGGCATAGCTGCGCTGCTGTTCCTCGGCCGACCTGCTGCACCTAATGAGCTGCTCCTGGAGAGCCTTCATCCGCTCATTATTCTCCAGGAGAAGCCGAGAGTGCTCGTCGAGCTTGGTGCTCAGTCCGGAGTCCGAGGGCACCGTGAACGTGGTGTCGGCGTCCTTAGTCGTCGACACCCCCCTCACGGAGCCCCCGGCCCCCTTACGAGCCCTCTCGGCTTTCAGGTCGGCCTCGGACTCAGCTACTAGTTTTTTGAGCTCGTCCAGGGACCTCAGGATGGAATCTTTGATATCCTTCCTGAGATTCCTGGACGATTCCACTGCCTGTTTAGCCTTCGTGTGTTGGTGCATGGCCCGCTGCACTCTAGTCCGCTCCGTGGTCGCCACTGGTGAGTGAACCAAGACTTCCCCCCCCCTCTTCGGATTCTCGACCCGCTTTGGGGTCGGTGTCTTTTGTTTTGAGGTGGAGGGGGCGCCCGGTCCGGCCGTATAAGCCGACTCGGGAGCCACCCCCACCCCCTTCGGACTCTCTACCCGCTCAGGGGTCAACATCTTGCGCTTAGAGGTGGAGGGGGCGGCCTGTACACCTGTGGAGGTCGATTCAGGAGCTGCCCCCTCAAACTTCTCCAGACTAAGCCTTGACAATTTTTTGACTAGTTTAGGGGGAGTTGAGGGTGGATTTACTGTCTCCGTCCGTTTCACCGGGGTCCGGAGTCCAAGTACCATCTTGTCGGGAGGTCGCGTCGAAATTTAAAATTAAAGTTAAATAAGATTGTCAGGTAATATAAAGTAAAATAAAAGTCAAAACAAAATAAGATTATAAAAAGTTGTCAATTTGGTTAAAATTCCGCAATAGCGGTTTGTAAAAGGTAAAACAAAAAGTGTTCCGTCGAAAAACGAACACCGTAGAATACTACGGCACTCAATATACCTAAGTCTACTTAAAAACTAATTAAAAACTATTCTACAGTCACTCTACAAACGAGCTCTACCACGACTCTAGATAGAGCCACCAGTCTAGCACCAATCGATAGCCCTTGTCGGGGGCTAATTCACGGAAAAAACCGCGTCGCTCTACGACCACCGGCTCCCGAGTTACAACGACTTTAATATTTTCAAGATGGCGGCTACAAAATTGGTTTCACCGCAACCAAAACTTTAAAAATTTATAACTCGTGAACCGCTAGTCGCAGAAACGCGAGCTACGGTTCTCCGTGATGGGCACTGTGCCCTCTACCCGAAGCCGGTTGAAATTTTTAAATCTAGAGGTCGACTCTATCTAGAGTCGCAACCCTACGCAATGTGTAGAACCCGCCACAACTATGAATATAAAAGAAACCGCGTCTTTCTAGGACGCCTAGAACACAAGTTATGCCCCTTTTTACAATTCCAAGATGGCCGCCAATATGGCTGCCGGCTTTACAGATTTTTGTAAAATCCGTCAATTTTAATCGTATCCAACCGAGCTTGGGCTCGTTGGATTCGTCTTTTAACCTAGAATTTAACTATACAACTATCTACAAAAAATATACAACCCCCGATTTATGGGGTGCAAAAAACATATAAATTTACTACAAAAATGGCAAAAACTCGTGATATTAAGATAAAGATTTTTTCTAAAAAGCTAGGAATATAAATATGTACAACTTAATCTAATTTCTACAGTAGGTTGCGGAGCAATTAAACCCTTATAAGCACCCCCACGTGTCAACCCTTAAATTTAAAAAATTAATAACTCCGAAACTGTTCAGCCAAAAATTTTGAAATTTAGTATATTTATAGAACTCAATGAGCTCTACCAAATAAATAAAAAATAAGTGGGGGTCGTCGCTTTCTTTTTCGAGATAAAAAATTTTGAAATTTAGAAAAAACTAAGAAATTTAATAACTCCGCTGAAACCAACCTTAAAATTACAAACGAAGTGTCGCCGAGCTGCTCCCGTTGTCCTCCGTCGTTTAAGACCTCTCGCGCTGTCCTCAGGCCAGTGGTTCTCAAACCACGTGGCCACGTGGTCCGCAGTTTTTCTTTAATAACTCCCTGGATTTTCACGAGAAAAATCCAAGAGAGGTACCAAACTGTAGGGCTCAAAGAGCCGCGTCGGACGATATAAAAATATCGATATGTCGTCGCGCTTAATCAAGCAGCGTTCTCGCTTAAAGTTTTTTAATTTTGGAATTTTGACACTTTTTTTCACTTTTAAAAATAGTTCCTGATATTTCCGCACAAAACTGAAACCACCACTAGGTAGGGCGCACAAAGGCGCAACTTTTGATATATTGCACTCTAAAATTGGTTGCGAAAAAACCACTTTTTCTGATTTTTAAAGTTTAAAAATCCGCGGAGCGACTCAGCGAAACAACTTAAACGTGCGTTCTCGGTGGCGGGCGACTGCAGAAGCGGTTAGGTTAGGTTAGGTTAGGTTAGGTTAGGTTAGGTTAGGTTAGGTTAGGTTAGGTTAGGTTAGGTTAGGTTAGGTTAGGTTAGGTTAGGTTAGGTTAGGTTAGGTTAGGTTAGGTTAGGTTAGGTTAGGTTAGGTTAGGTTAGGTTAGGTTAGGTTAGGTTAGGTTAGGTTAGGTTAGGTTAGGTTAGGTTAGGTTAGGTTAGGTTAGGTTAGGTTAGGTTAGGTTAGGTTAGGTTAGGTTAGGTTAGGTTAGGTTAGGTTAGGTTAGGTTAGGTTAGGTTAGGTTAGGTTAGGTTAGGTTAGGTTAGGTTAGGTTAGGTTAGGTTAGGTTAGGTTAGGTTAGGTTAGGTTAGGTTAGGTTAGGTTAGGTTAGGTTAGGTTAGGTTAGGTTAGGTTAGGTTAGGTTAGGTTAGGTTAGGTTAGGTTAGGTTAGGTTAGGTTAGGTTAGGTTAGGTTAGGTTAGGTTAGGTTAGGTTAGGTTAGGTTAGGTTAGGTTAGGTTAGGTTAGGTTAGGTTAGGTTAGGTTAGGTTAGGTTAGGTTAGGTTAGGTTAGGTTAGGTTAGGTTAGGTTAGGTTAGGTTAGGTTAGGTTAGGTTAGGTTAGGTTAGGTTAGGTTAGGTTAGGTTAGGTTAGGTTAGGTTAGGTTAGGTTAGGTTAGGTTAGGTTAGGTTAGGTTAGGTTAGGTTAGGTTAGGTTAGGTTAGGTTAGGTTAGGTTAGGTTAGGTTAGGTTAGGTTAGGTTAGGTTAGGTTAGGTTAGGTTAGGTTAGGTTAGGTTAGGTTAGGTTAGGTTAGGTTAGGTTAGGTTAGGTTAGGTTAGGTTAGGTTAGGTTAGGTTAGGTTAGGTTAGGTTAGGTTAGGTTAGGTTAGGTTAGGTTAGGTTAGGTTAGGTTAGGTTAGGTTAGGTTAGGTTAGGTTAGGTTAGGTTAGGTTAGGTTAGGTTAGGTTAGGTTAGGTTAGGTTAGGTTAGGTTAGGTTAGGTTAGGTTAGGTTAGGTTAGGTTAGGTTAGGTTAGGTTAGGTTAGGTTAGGTTAGGTTAGGTTAGGTTAGGTTAGGTTAGGTTAGGTTAGGTTAGGTTAGGTTAGGTTAGGTTAGGTTAGGTTAGGTTAGGTTAGGTTAGGTTAGGTTAGGTTAGGTTAGGTTAGGTTAGGTTAGGTTAGGTTAGGTTAGGTTAGGTTAGGTTAGGTTAGGTTAGGTTAGGTTAGGTTAGGTTAGGTTAGGTTAGGTTAGGTTAGGTTAGGTTAGGTTAGGTTAGGTTAGGTTAGGTTAGGTTAGGTTAGGTTAGGTTAGGTTAGGTTAGGTTAGGTTAGGTTAGGTTAGGTTAGGTTAGGTTAGGTTAGGTTAGGTTAGGTTAGGTTAGGTTAGGTTAGGTTAGGTTAGGTTAGGTTAGGTTAGGTTAGGTTAGGTTAGGTTAGGTTAGGTTAGGTTAGGTTAGGTTAGGTTAGGTTAGGTTAGGTTAGGTTAGGTTAGGTTAGGTTAGGTTAGGTTAGGTTAGGTTAGGTTAGGTTAGGTTAGGTTAGGTTAGGTTAGGTTAGGTTAGGTTAGGTTAGGTTAGGTTAGGTTAGGTTAGGTTAGGTTAGGTTAGGTTAGGTTAGGTTAGGTTAGGTTAGGTTAGGTTAGGTTAGGTTAGGTTAGGTTAGGTTAGGTTAGGTTAGGTTAGGTTAGGTTAGGTTAGGTTAGGTTAGGTTAGGTTAGGTTAGGTTAGGTTAGGTTAGGTTAGGTTAGGTTAGGTTAGGTTAGGTTAGGTTAGGTTAGGTTAGGTTAGGTTAGGTTAGGTTAGGTTAGGTTAGGTTAGGTTAGGTTAGGTTAGGTTAGGTTAGGTTAGGTTAGGTTAGGTTAGGTTAGGTTAGGTTAGGTTAGGTTAGGTTAGGTTAGGTTAGGTTAGGTTAGGTTAGGTTAGGTTAGGTTAGGTTAGGTTAGGTTAGGTTAGGTTAGGTTAGGTTAGGTTAGGTTAGGTTAGGTTAGGTTAGGTTAGGTTAGGTTAGGTTAGGTTAGGTTAGGTTAGGTTAGGTTAGGTTAGGTTAGGTTAGGTTAGGTTAGGTTAGGTTAGGTTAGGTTAGGTTAGGTTAGGTTAGGTTAGGTTAGGTTAGGTTAGGTTAGGTTAGGTTAGGTTAGGTTAGGTTAGGTTAGGTTAGGTTAGGTTAGGTTAGGTTAGGTTAGGTTAGGTTAGGTTAGGTTAGGTTAGGTTAGGTTAGGTTAGGTTAGGTTAGGTTAGGTTAGGTTAGGTTAGGTTAGGTTAGGTTAGGTTAGGTTAGGTTAGGTTAGGTTAGGTTAGGTTAGGTTAGGTTAGGTTAGGTTAGGTTAGGTTAGGTTAGGTTAGGTTAGGTTAGGTTAGGTTAGGTTAGGTTAGGTTAGGTTAGGTTAGGTTAGGTTAGGTTAGGTTAGGTTAGGTTAGGTTAGGTTAGGTTAGGTTAGGTTAGGTTAGGTTAGGTTAGGTTAGGTTAGGTTAGGTTAGGTTAGGTTAGGTTAGGTTAGGTTAGGTTAGGTTAGGTTAGGTTAGGTTAGGTTAGGTTAGGTTAGGTTAGGTTAGGTTAGGTTAGGTTAGGTTAGGTTAGGTTAGGTTAGGTTAGGTTAGGTTAGGTTAGGTTAGGTTAGGTTAGGTTAGGTTAGGTTAGGTTAGGTTAGGTTAGGTTAGGTTAGGTTAGGTTAGGTTAGGTTAGGTTAGGTTAGGTTAGGTTAGGTTAGGTTAGGTTAGGTTAGGTTAGGTTAGGTTAGGTTAGGTTAGGTTAGGTTAGGTTAGGTTAGGTTAGGTTAGGTTAGGTTAGGTTAGGTTAGGTTAGGTTAGGTTAGGTTAGGTTAGGTTAGGTTAGGTTAGGTTAGGTTAGGTTAGGTTAGGTTAGGTTAGGTTAGGTTAGGTTAGGTTAGGTTAGGTTAGGTTAGGTTAGGTTAGGTTAGGTTAGGTTAGGTTAGGTTAGGTTAGGTTAGGTTAGGTTAGGTTAGGTTAGGTTAGGTTAGGTTAGGTTAGGTTAGGTTAGGTTAGGTTAGGTTAGGTTAGGTTAGGTTAGGTTAGGTTAGGTTAGGTTAGGTTAGGTTAGGTTAGGTTAGGTTAGGTTAGGTTAGGTTAGGTTAGGTTAGGTTAGGTTAGGTTAGGTTAGGTTAGGTTAGGTTAGGTTAGGTTAGGTTAGGTTAGGTTAGGTTAGGTTAGGTTAGGTTAGGTTAGGTTAGGTTAGGTTAGGTTAGGTTAGGTTAGGTTAGGTTAGGTTAGGTTAGGTTAGGTTAGGTTAGGTTAGGTTAGGTTAGGTTAGGTTAGGTTAGGTTAGGTTAGGTTAGGTTAGGTTAGGTTAGGTTAGGTTAGGTTAGGTTAGGTTAGGTTAGGTTAGGTTAGGTTAGGTTAGGTTAGGTTAGGTTAGGTTAGGTTAGGTTAGGTTAGGTTAGGTTAGGTTAGGTTAGGTTAGGTTAGGTTAGGTTAGGTTAGGTTAGGTTAGGTTAGGTTAGGTTAGGTTAGGTTAGGTTAGGTTAGGTTAGGTTAGGTTAGGTTAGGTTAGGTTAGGTTAGGTTAGGTTAGGTTAGGTTAGGTTAGGTTAGGTTAGGTTAGGTTAGGTTAGGTTAGGTTAGGTTAGGTTAGGTTAGGTTAGGTTAGGTTAGGTTAGGTTAGGTTAGGTTAGGTTAGGTTAGGTTAGGTTAGGTTAGGTTAGGTTAGGTTAGGTTAGGTTAGGTTAGGTTAGGTTAGGTTAGGTTAGGTTAGGTTAGGTTAGGTTAGGTTAGGTTAGGTTAGGTTAGGTTAGGTTAGGTTAGGTTAGGTTAGGTTAGGTTAGGTTAGGTTAGGTTAGGTTAGGTTAGGTTAGGTTAGGTTAGGTTAGGTTAGGTTAGGTTAGGTTAGGTTAGGTTAGGTTAGGTTAGGTTAGGTTAGGTTAGGTTAGGTTAGGTTAGGTTAGGTTAGGTTAGGTTAGGTTAGGTTAGGTTAGGTTAGGTTAGGTTAGGTTAGGTTAGGTTAGGTTAGGTTAGGTTAGGTTAGGTTAGGTTAGGTTAGGTTAGGTTAGGTTAGGTTAGGTTAGGTTAGGTTAGGTTAGGTTAGGTTAGGTTAGGTTAGGTTAGGTTAGGTTAGGTTAGGTTAGGTTAGGTTAGGTTAGGTTAGGTTAGGTTAGGTTAGGTTAGGTTAGGTTAGGTTAGGTTAGGTTAGGTTAGGTTAGGTTAGGTTAGGTTAGGTTAGGTTAGGTTAGGTTAGGTTAGGTTAGGTTAGGTTAGGTTAGGTTAGGTTAGGTTAGGTTAGGTTAGGTTAGGTTAGGTTAGGTTAGGTTAGGTTAGGTTAGGTTAGGTTAGGTTAGGTTAGGTTAGGTTAGGTTAGGTTAGGTTAGGTTAGGTTAGGTTAGGTTAGGTTAGGTTAGGTTAGGTTAGGTTAGGTTAGGTTAGGTTAGGTTAGGTTAGGTTAGGTTAGGTTAGGTTAGGTTAGGTTAGGTTAGGTTAGGTTAGGTTAGGTTAGGTTAGGTTAGGTTAGGTTAGGTTAGGTTAGGTTAGGTTAGGTTAGGTTAGGTTAGGTTAGGTTAGGTTAGGTTAGGTTAGGTTAGGTTAGGTTAGGTTAGGTTAGGTTAGGTTAGGTTAGGTTAGGTTAGGTTAGGTTAGGTTAGGTTAGGTTAGGTTAGGTTAGGTTAGGTTAGGTTAGGTTAGGTTAGGTTAGGTTAGGTTAGGTTAGGTTAGGTTAGGTTAGGTTAGGTTAGGTTAGGTTAGGTTAGGTTAGGTTAGGTTAGGTTAGGTTAGGTTAGGTTAGGTTAGGTTAGGTTAGGTTAGGTTAGGTTAGGTTAGGTTAGGTTAGGTTAGGTTAGGTTAGGTTAGGTTAGGTTAGGTTAGGTTAGGTTAGGTTAGGTTAGGTTAGGTTAGGTTAGGTTAGGTTAGGTTAGGTTAGGTTAGGTTAGGTTAGGTTAGGTTAGGTTAGGTTAGGTTAGGTTAGGTTAGGTTAGGTTAGGTTAGGTTAGGTTAGGTTAGGTTAGGTTAGGTTAGGTTAGGTTAGGTTAGGTTAGGTTAGGTTAGGTTAGGTTAGGTTAGGTTAGGTTAGGTTAGGTTAGGTTAGGTTAGGTTAGGTTAGGTTAGGTTAGGTTAGGTTAGGTTAGGTTAGGTTAGGTTAGGTTAGGTTAGGTTAGGTTAGGTTAGGTTAGGTTAGGTTAGGTTAGGTTAGGTTAGGTTAGGTTAGGTTAGGTTAGGTTAGGTTAGGTTAGGTTAGGTTAGGTTAGGTTAGGTTAGGTTAGGTTAGGTTAGGTTAGGTTAGGTTAGGTTAGGTTAGGTTAGGTTAGGTTAGGTTAGGTTAGGTTAGGTTAGGTTAGGTTAGGTTAGGTTAGGTTAGGTTAGGTTAGGTTAGGTTAGGTTAGGTTAGGTTAGGTTAGGTTAGGTTAGGTTAGGTTAGGTTAGGTTAGGTTAGGTTAGGTTAGGTTAGGTTAGGTTAGGTTAGGTTAGGTTAGGTTAGGTTAGGTTAGGTTAGGTTAGGTTAGGTTAGGTTAGGTTAGGTTAGGTTAGGTTAGGTTAGGTTAGGTTAGGTTAGGTTAGGTTAGGTTAGGTTAGGTTAGGTTAGGTTAGGTTAGGTTAGGTTAGGTTAGGTTAGGTTAGGTTAGGTTAGGTTAGGTTAGGTTAGGTTAGGTTAGGTTAGGTTAGGTTAGGTTAGGTTAGGTTAGGTTAGGTTAGGTTAGGTTAGGTTAGGTTAGGTTAGGTTAGGTTAGGTTAGGTTAGGTTAGGTTAGGTTAGGTTAGGTTAGGTTAGGTTAGGTTAGGTTAGGTTAGGTTAGGTTAGGTTAGGTTAGGTTAGGTTAGGTTAGGTTAGGTTAGGTTAGGTTAGGTTAGGTTAGGTTAGGTTAGGTTAGGTTAGGTTAGGTTAGGTTAGGTTAGGTTAGGTTAGGTTAGGTTAGGTTAGGTTAGGTTAGGTTAGGTTAGGTTAGGTTAGGTTAGGTTAGGTTAGGTTAGGTTAGGTTAGGTTAGGTTAGGTTAGGTTAGGTTAGGTTAGGTTAGGTTAGGTTAGGTTAGGTTAGGTTAGGTTAGGTTAGGTTAGGTTAGGTTAGGTTAGGTTAGGTTAGGTTAGGTTAGGTTAGGTTAGGTTAGGTTAGGTTAGGTTAGGTTAGGTTAGGTTAGGTTAGGTTAGGTTAGGTTAGGTTAGGTTAGGTTAGGTTAGGTTAGGTTAGGTTAGGTTAGGTTAGGTTAGGTTAGGTTAGGTTAGGTTAGGTTAGGTTAGGTTAGGTTAGGTTAGGTTAGGTTAGGTTAGGTTAGGTTAGGTTAGGTTAGGTTAGGTTAGGTTAGGTTAGGTTAGGTTAGGTTAGGTTAGGTTAGGTTAGGTTAGGTTAGGTTAGGTTAGGTTAGGTTAGGTTAGGTTAGGTTAGGTTAGGTTAGGTTAGGTTAGGTTAGGTTAGGTTAGGTTAGGTTAGGTTAGGTTAGGTTAGGTTAGGTTAGGTTAGGTTAGGTTAGGTTAGGTTAGGTTAGGTTAGGTTAGGTTAGGTTAGGTTAGGTTAGGTTAGGTTAGGTTAGGTTAGGTTAGGTTAGGTTAGGTTAGGTTAGGTTAGGTTAGGTTAGGTTAGGTTAGGTTAGGTTAGGTTAGGTTAGGTTAGGTTAGGTTAGGTTAGGTTAGGTTAGGTTAGGTTAGGTTAGGTTAGGTTAGGTTAGGTTAGGTTAGGTTAGGTTAGGTTAGGTTAGGTTAGGTTAGGTTAGGTTAGGTTAGGTTAGGTTAGGTTAGGTTAGGTTAGGTTAGGTTAGGTTAGGTTAGGTTAGGTTAGGTTAGGTTAGGTTAGGTTAGGTTAGGTTAGGTTAGGTTAGGTTAGGTTAGGTTAGGTTAGGTTAGGTTAGGTTAGGTTAGGTTAGGTTAGGTTAGGTTAGGTTAGGTTAGGTTAGGTTAGGTTAGGTTAGGTTAGGTTAGGTTAGGTTAGGTTAGGTTAGGTTAGGTTAGGTTAGGTTAGGTTAGGTTAGGTTAGGTTAGGTTAGGTTAGGTTAGGTTAGGTTAGGTTAGGTTAGGTTAGGTTAGGTTAGGTTAGGTTAGGTTAGGTTAGGTTAGGTTAGGTTAGGTTAGGTTAGGTTAGGTTAGGTTAGGTTAGGTTAGGTTAGGTTAGGTTAGGTTAGGTTAGGTTAGGTTAGGTTAGGTTAGGTTAGGTTAGGTTAGGTTAGGTTAGGTTAGGTTAGGTTAGGTTAGGTTAGGTTAGGTTAGGTTAGGTTAGGTTAGGTTAGGTTAGGTTAGGTTAGGTTAGGTTAGGTTAGGTTAGGTTAGGTTAGGTTAGGTTAGGTTAGGTTAGGTTAGGTTAGGTTAGGTTAGGTTAGGTTAGGTTAGGTTAGGTTAGGTTAGGTTAGGTTAGGTTAGGTTAGGTTAGGTTAGGTTAGGTTAGGTTAGGTTAGGTTAGGTTAGGTTAGGTTAGGTTAGGTTAGGTTAGGTTAGGTTAGGTTAGGTTAGGTTAGGTTAGGTTAGGTTAGGTTAGGTTAGGTTAGGTTAGGTTAGGTTAGGTTAGGTTAGGTTAGGTTAGGTTAGGTTAGGTTAGGTTAGGTTAGGTTAGGTTAGGTTAGGTTAGGTTAGGTTAGGTTAGGTTAGGTTAGGTTAGGTTAGGTTAGGTTAGGTTAGGTTAGGTTAGGTTAGGTTAGGTTAGGTTAGGTTAGGTTAGGTTAGGTTAGGTTAGGTTAGGTTAGGTTAGGTTAGGTTAGGTTAGGTTAGGTTAGGTTAGGTTAGGTTAGGTTAGGTTAGGTTAGGTTAGGTTAGGTTAGGTTAGGTTAGGTTAGGTTAGGTTAGGTTAGGTTAGGTTAGGTTAGGTTAGGTTAGGTTAGGTTAGGTTAGGTTAGGTTAGGTTAGGTTAGGTTAGGTTAGGTTAGGTTAGGTTAGGTTAGGTTAGGTTAGGTTAGGTTAGGTTAGGTTAGGTTAGGTTAGGTTAGGTTAGGTTAGGTTAGGTTAGGTTAGGTTAGGTTAGGTTAGGTTAGGTTAGGTTAGGTTAGGTTAGGTTAGGTTAGGTTAGGTTAGGTTAGGTTAGGTTAGGTTAGGTTAGGTTAGGTTAGGTTAGGTTAGGTTAGGTTAGGTTAGGTTAGGTTAGGTTAGGTTAGGTTAGGTTAGGTTAGGTTAGGTTAGGTTAGGTTAGGTTAGGTTAGGTTAGGTTAGGTTAGGTTAGGTTAGGTTAGGTTAGGTTAGGTTAGGTTAGGTTAGGTTAGGTTAGGTTAGGTTAGGTTAGGTTAGGTTAGGTTAGGTTAGGTTAGGTTAGGTTAGGTTAGGTTAGGTTAGGTTAGGTTAGGTTAGGTTAGGTTAGGTTAGGTTAGGTTAGGTTAGGTTAGGTTAGGTTAGGTTAGGTTAGGTTAGGTTAGGTTAGGTTAGGTTAGGTTAGGTTAGGTTAGGTTAGGTTAGGTTAGGTTAGGTTAGGTTAGGTTAGGTTAGGTTAGGTTAGGTTAGGTTAGGTTAGGTTAGGTTAGGTTAGGTTAGGTTAGGTTAGGTTAGGTTAGGTTAGGTTAGGTTAGGTTAGGTTAGGTTAGGTTAGGTTAGGTTAGGTTAGGTTAGGTTAGGTTAGGTTAGGTTAGGTTAGGTTAGGTTAGGTTAGGTTAGGTTAGGTTAGGTTAGGTTAGGTTAGGTTAGGTTAGGTTAGGTTAGGTTAGGTTAGGTTAGGTTAGGTTAGGTTAGGTTAGGTTAGGTTAGGTTAGGTTAGGTTAGGTTAGGTTAGGTTAGGTTAGGTTAGGTTAGGTTAGGTTAGGTTAGGTTAGGTTAGGTTAGGTTAGGTTAGGTTAGGTTAGGTTAGGTTAGGTTAGGTTAGGTTAGGTTAGGTTAGGTTAGGTTAGGTTAGGTTAGGTTAGGTTAGGTTAGGTTAGGTTAGGTTAGGTTAGGTTAGGTTAGGTTAGGTTAGGTTAGGTTAGGTTAGGTTAGGTTAGGTTAGGTTAGGTTAGGTTAGGTTAGGTTAGGTTAGGTTAGGTTAGGTTAGGTTAGGTTAGGTTAGGTTAGGTTAGGTTAGGTTAGGTTAGGTTAGGTTAGGTTAGGTTAGGTTAGGTTAGGTTAGGTTAGGTTAGGTTAGGTTAGGTTAGGTTAGGTTAGGTTAGGTTAGGTTAGGTTAGGTTAGGTTAGGTTAGGTTAGGTTAGGTTAGGTTAGGTTAGGTTAGGTTAGGTTAGGTTAGGTTAGGTTAGGTTAGGTTAGGTTAGGTTAGGTTAGGTTAGGTTAGGTTAGGTTAGGTTAGGTTAGGTTAGGTTAGGTTAGGTTAGGTTAGGTTAGGTTAGGTTAGGTTAGGTTAGGTTAGGTTAGGTTAGGTTAGGTTAGGTTAGGTTAGGTTAGGTTAGGTTAGGTTAGGTTAGGTTAGGTTAGGTTAGGTTAGGTTAGGTTAGGTTAGGTTAGGTTAGGTTAGGTTAGGTTAGGTTAGGTTAGGTTAGGTTAGGTTAGGTTAGGTTAGGTTAGGTTAGGTTAGGTTAGGTTAGGTTAGGTTAGGTTAGGTTAGGTTAGGTTAGGTTAGGTTAGGTTAGGTTAGGTTAGGTTAGGTTAGGTTAGGTTAGGTTAGGTTAGGTTAGGTTAGGTTAGGTTAGGTTAGGTTAGGTTAGGTTAGGTTAGGTTAGGTTAGGTTAGGTTAGGTTAGGTTAGGTTAGGTTAGGTTAGGTTAGGTTAGGTTAGGTTAGGTTAGGTTAGGTTAGGTTAGGTTAGGTTAGGTTAGGTTAGGTTAGGTTAGGTTAGGTTAGGTTAGGTTAGGTTAGGTTAGGTTAGGTTAGGTTAGGTTAGGTTAGGTTAGGTTAGGTTAGGTTAGGTTAGGTTAGGTTAGGTTAGGTTAGGTTAGGTTAGGTTAGGTTAGGTTAGGTTAGGTTAGGTTAGGTTAGGTTAGGTTAGGTTAGGTTAGGTTAGGTTAGGTTAGGTTAGGTTAGGTTAGGTTAGGTTAGGTTAGGTTAGGTTAGGTTAGGTTAGGTTAGGTTAGGTTAGGTTAGGTTAGGTTAGGTTAGGTTAGGTTAGGTTAGGTTAGGTTAGGTTAGGTTAGGTTAGGTTAGGTTAGGTTAGGTTAGGTTAGGTTAGGTTAGGTTAGGTTAGGTTAGGTTAGGTTAGGTTAGGTTAGGTTAGGTTAGGTTAGGTTAGGTTAGGTTAGGTTAGGTTAGGTTAGGTTAGGTTAGGTTAGGTTAGGTTAGGTTAGGTTAGGTTAGGTTAGGTTAGGTTAGGTTAGGTTAGGTTAGGTTAGGTTAGGTTAGGTATAGGTTAGGTTAGGTTAGGTTAGGTTAGGTTAGGTTAGGTTAGGTTAGGTTAGGTTAGGTTAGGTTAGGTTAGGTTAGGTTAGGTTAGGTTAGGTTAGGTTAGGTTAGGTTAGGTTAGGTTAGGTTAGGTTAGGTTAGGTTAGGTTAGGTTAGGTTAGGTTAGGTTAGGTTAGGTTAGGTTAGGTTAGGTTAGGTTAGGTTAGGTTAGGTTAGGTTAGGTTAGGTTAGGTTAGGTTAGGTTAGGTTAGGTTAGGTTAGGTTAGGTTAGGTTAGGTTAGGTTAGGTTAGGTTAGGTTAGGTTAGGTTAGGTTAGGTTAGGTTAGGTTAGGTTAGGTTAGGTTAGGTTAGGTTAGGTTAGGTTAGGTTAGGTTAGGTTAGGTTAGGTTAGGTTAGGTTAGGTTAGGTTAGGTTAGGTTAGGTTAGGTTAGGTTAGGTTAGGTTAGGTTAGGTTAGGTTAGGTTAGGTTAGGTTAGGTTAGGTTAGGTTAGGTTAGGTTAGGTTAGGTTAGGTTAGGTTAGGTTAGGTTAGGTTAGGTTAGGTTAGGTTAGGTTAGGTTAGGTTAGGTTAGGTTAGGTTAGGTTAGGTTAGGTTAGGTTAGGTTAGGTTAGGTTAGGTTAGGTTAGGTTAGGTTAGGTTAGGTTAGGTTAGGTTAGGTTAGGTTAGGTTAGGTTAGGTTAGGTTAGGTTAGGTTAGGTTAGGTTAGGTTAGGTTAGGTTAGGTTAGGTTAGGTTAGGTTAGGTTAGGTTAGGTTAGGTTAGGTTAGGTTAGGTTAGGTTAGGTTAGGTTAGGTTAGGTTAGGTTAGGTTAGGTTAGGTTAGGTTAGGTTAGGTTAGGTTAGGTTAGGTTAGGTTAGGTTAGGTTAGGTTAGGTTAGGTTAGGTTAGGTTAGGTTAGGTTAGGTTAGGTTAGGTTAGGTTAGGTTAGGTTAGGTTAGGTTAGGTTAGGTTAGGTTAGGTTAGGTTAGGTTAGGTTAGGTTAGGTTAGGTTAGGTTAGGTTAGGTTAGGTTAGGTTAGGTTAGGTTAGGTTAGGTTAGGTTAGGTTAGGTTAGGTTAGGTTAGGTTAGGTTAGGTTAGGTTAGGTTAGGTTAGGTTAGGTTAGGTTAGGTTAGGTTAGGTTAGGTTAGGTTAGGTTAGGTTAGGTTAGGTTAGGTTAGGTTAGGTTAGGTTAGGTTAGGTTAGGTTAGGTTAGGTTAGGTTAGGTTAGGTTAGGTTAGGTTAGGTTAGGTTAGGTTAGGTTAGGTTAGGTTAGGTTAGGTTAGGTTAGGTTAGGTTAGGTTAGGTTAGGTTAGGTTAGGTTAGGTTAGGTTAGGTTAGGTTAGGTTAGGTTAGGTTAGGTTAGGTTAGGTTAGGTTAGGTTAGGTTAGGTTAGGTTAGGTTAGGTTAGGTTAGGTTAGGTTAGGTTAGGTTAGGTTAGGTTAGGTTAGGTTAGGTTAGGTTAGGTTAGGTTAGGTTAGGTTAGGTTAGGTTAGGTTAGGTTAGGTTAGGTTAGGTTAGGTTAGGTTAGGTTAGGTTAGGTTAGGTTAGGTTAGGTTAGGTTAGGTTAGGTTAGGTTAGGTTAGGTTAGGTTAGGTTAGGTTAGGTTAGGTTAGGTTAGGTTAGGTTAGGTTAGGTTAGGTTAGGTTAGGTTAGGTTAGGTTAGGTTAGGTTAGGTTAGGTTAGGTTAGGTTAGGTTAGGTTAGGTTAGGTTAGGTTAGGTTAGGTTAGGTTAGGTTAGGTTAGGTTAGGTTAGGTTAGGTTAGGTTAGGTTAGGTTAGGTTAGGTTAGGTTAGGTTAGGTTAGGTTAGGTTAGGTTAGGTTAGGTTAGGTTAGGTTAGGTTAGGTTAGGTTAGGTTAGGTTAGGTTAGGTTAGGTTAGGTTAGGTTAGGTTAGGTTAGGTTAGGTTAGGTTAGGTTAGGTTAGGTTAGGTTAGGTTAGGTTAGGTTAGGTTAGGTTAGGTTAGGTTAGGTTAGGTTAGGTTAGGTTAGGTTAGGTTAGGTTAGGTTAGGTTAGGTTAGGTTAGGTTAGGTTAGGTTAGGTTAGGTTAGGTTAGGTTAGGTTAGGTTAGGTTAGGTTAGGTTAGGTTAGGTTAGGTTAGGTTAGGTTAGGTTAGGTTAGGTTAGGTTAGGTTAGGTTAGGTTAGGTTAGGTTAGGTTAGGTTAGGTTAGGTTAGGTTAGGTTAGGTTAGGTTAGGTTAGGTTAGGTTAGGTTAGGTTAGGTTAGGTTAGGTTAGGTTAGGTTAGGTTAGGTTAGGTTAGGTTAGGTTAGGTTAGGTTAGGTTAGGTTAGGTTAGGTTAGGTTAGGTTAGGTTAGGTTAGGTTAGGTTAGGTTAGGTTAGGTTAGGTTAGGTTAGGTTAGGTTAGGTTAGGTTAGGTTAGGTTAGGTTAGGTTAGGTTAGGTTAGGTTAGGTTAGGTTAGGTTAGGTTAGGTTAGGTTAGGTTAGGTTAGGTTAGGTTAGGTTAGGTTAGGTTAGGTTAGGTTAGGTTAGGTTAGGTTAGGTTAGGTTAGGTTAGGTTAGGTTAGGTTAGGTTAGGTTAGGTTAGGTTAGGTTAGGTTAGGTTAGGTTAGGTTAGGTTAGGTTAGGTTAGGTTAGGTTAGGTTAGGTTAGGTTAGGTTAGGTTAGGTTAGGTTAGGTTAGGTTAGGTTAGGTTAGGTTAGGTTAGGTTAGGTTAGGTTAGGTTAGGTTAGGTTAGGTTAGGTTAGGTTAGGTTAGGTTAGGTTAGGTTAGGTTAGGTTAGGTTAGGTTAGGTTAGGTTAGGTTAGGTTAGGTTAGGTTAGGTTAGGTTAGGTTAGGTTAGGTTAGGTTAGGTTAGGTTAGGTTAGGTTAGGTTAGGTTAGGTTAGGTTAGGTTAGGTTAGGTTAGGTTAGGTTAGGTTAGGTTAGGTTAGGTTAGGTTAGGTTAGGTTAGGTTAGGTTAGGTTAGGTTAGGTTAGGTTAGGTTAGGTTAGGTTAGGTTAGGTTAGGTTAGGTTAGGTTAGGTTAGGTTAGGTTAGGTTAGGTTAGGTTAGGTTAGGTTAGGTTAGGTTAGGTTAGGTTAGGTTAGGTTAGGTTAGGTTAGGTTAGGTTAGGTTAGGTTAGGTTAGGTTAGGTTAGGTTAGGTTAGGTTAGGTTAGGTTAGGTTAGGTTAGGTTAGGTTAGGTTAGGTTAGGTTAGGTTAGGTTAGGTTAGGTTAGGTTAGGTTAGGTTAGGTTAGGTTAGGTTAGGTTAGGTTAGGTTAGGTTAGGTTAGGTTAGGTTAGGTTAGGTTAGGTTAGGTTAGGTTAGGTTAGGTTAGGTTAGGTTAGGTTAGGTTAGGTTAGGTTAGGTTAGGTTAGGTTAGGTTAGGTTAGGTTAGGTTAGGTTAGGTTAGGTTAGGTTAGGTTAGGTTAGGTTAGGTTAGGTTAGGTTAGGTTAGGTTAGGTTAGGTTAGGTTAGGTTAGGTTAGGTTAGGTTAGGTTAGGTTAGGTTAGGTTAGGTTAGGTTAGGTTAGGTTAGGTTAGGTTAGGTTAGGTTAGGTTAGGTTAGGTTAGGTTAGGTTAGGTTAGGTTAGGTTAGGTTAGGTTAGGTTAGGTTAGGTTAGGTTAGGTTAG
>JAUPFZ010000005.1:23857500-23872298 GCA_036937285.1 Euphydryas editha | reverse complement strand
TAACCTAACCTAACCTAACCTAACCTAACCTAACCTAACCTAACCTAACCTAACCTAACCTAACCTAACCTAACCTAACCTAACCTAACCTAACCTAACCTAACCTAACCTAACCTAACCTAACCTAACCTAACCTAACCTAACCTAACCTAACCTAACCTAACCTAACCTAACCTAACCTAACCTAACCTAACCTAACCTAACCTAACCTAACCTAACCTAACCTAACCTAACCTAACCTAACCTAACCTAACCTAACCTAACCTAACCTAACCTAACCTAACCTAACCTAACCTAACCTAACCTAACCTAACCTAACCTAACCTAACCTAACCTAACCTAACCTAACCTAACCTAACCTAACCTAACCTAACCTAACCTAACCTAACCTAACCTAACCTAACCTAACCTAACCTAACCTAACCTAACCTAACCTAACCTAACCTAACCTAACCTAACCTAACCTAACCTAACCTAACCTAACCTAACCTAACCTAACCTAACCTAACCTAACCTAACCTAACCTAACCTAACCTAACCTAACCTAACCTAACCTAACCTAACCTAACCTAACCTAACCTAACCTAACCTAACCTAACCTAACCTAACCTAACCTAACCTAACCTAACCTAACCTAACCTAACCTAACCTAACCTAACCTAACCTAACCTAACCTAACCTAACCTAACCTAACCTAACCTAACCTAACCTAACCTAACCTAACCTAACCTAACCTAACCTAACCTAACCTAACCTAACCTAACCTAACCTAACCTAACCTAACCTAACCTAACCTAACCTAACCTAACCTAACCTAACCTAACCTAACCTAACCTAACCTAACCTAACCTAACCTAACCTAACCTAACCTAACCTAACCTAACCTAACCTAACCTAACCTAACCTAACCTAACCTAACCTAACCTAACCTAACCTAACCTAACCTAACCTAACCTAACCTAACCTAACCTAACCTAACCTAACCTAACCTAACCTAACCTAACCTAACCTAACCTAACCTAACCTAACCTAACCTAACCTAACCTAACCTAACCTAACCTAACCTAACCTAACCTAACCTAACCTAACCTAACCTAACCTAACCTAACCTAACCTAACCTAACCTAACCTAACCTAACCTAACCTAACCTAACCTAACCTAACCTAACCTAACCTAACCTAACCTAACCTAACCTAACCTAACCTAACCTAACCTAACCTAACCTAACCTAACCTAACCTAACCTAACCTAACCTAACCTAACCTAACCTAACCTAACCTAACCTAACCTAACCTAACCTAACCTAACCTAACCTAACCTAACCTAACCTAACCTAACCTAACCTAACCTAACCTAACCTAACCTAACCTAACCTAACCTAACCTAACCTAACCTAACCTAACCTAACCTAACCTAACCTAACCTAACCTAACCTAACCTAACCTAACCTAACCTAACCTAACCTAACCTAACCTAACCTAACCTAACCTAACCTAACCTAACCTAACCTAACCTAACCTAACCTAACCTAACCTAACCTAACCTAACCTAACCTAACCTAACCTAACCTAACCTAACCTAACCTAACCTAACCTAACCTAACCTAACCTAACCTAACCTAACCTAACCTAACCTAACCTAACCTAACCTAACCTAACCTAACCTAACCTAACCTAACCTAACCTAACCTAACCTAACCTAACCTAACCTAACCTAACCTAACCTAACCTAACCTAACCTAACCTAACCTAACCTAACCTAACCTAACCTAACCTAACCTAACCTAACCTAACCTAACCTAACCTAACCTAACCTAACCTAACCTAACCTAACCTAACCTAACCTAACCTAACCTAACCTAACCTAACCTAACCTAACCTAACCTAACCTAACCTAACCTAACCTAACCTAACCTAACCTAACCTAACCTAACCTAACCTAACCTAACCTAACCTAACCTAACCTAACCTAACCTAACCTAACCTAACCTAACCTAACCTAACCTAACCTAACCTAACCTAACCTAACCTAACCTAACCTAACCTAACCTAACCTAACCTAACCTAACCTAACCTAACCTAACCTAACCTAACCTAACCTAACCTAACCTAACCTAACCTAACCTAACCTAACCTAACCTAACCTAACCTAACCTAACCTAACCTAACCTAACCTAACCTAACCTAACCTAACCTAACCTAACCTAACCTAACCTAACCTAACCTAACCTAACCTAACCTAACCTAACCTAACCTAACCTAACCTAACCTAACCTAACCTAACCTAACCTAACCTAACCTAACCTAACCTAACCTAACCTAACCTAACCTAACCTAACCTAACCTAACCTAACCTAACCTAACCTAACCTAACCTAACCTAACCTAACCTAACCTAACCTAACCTAACCTAACCTAACCTAACCTAACCTAACCTAACCTAACCTAACCTAACCTAACCTAACCTAACCTAACCTAACCTAACCTAACCTAACCTAACCTAACCTAACCTAACCTAACCTAACCTAACCTAACCTAACCTAACCTAACCTAACCTAACCTAACCTAACCTAACCTAACCTAACCTAACCTAACCTAACCTAACCTAACCTAACCTAACCTAACCTAACCTAACCTAACCTAACCTAACCTAACCTAACCTAACCTAACCTAACCTAACCTAACCTAACCTAACCTAACCTAACCTAACCTAACCTAACCTAACCTAACCTAACCTAACCTAACCTAACCTAACCTAACCTAACCTAACCTAACCTAACCTAACCTAACCTAACCTAACCTAACCTAACCTAACCTAACCTAACCTAACCTAACCTAACCTAACCTAACCTAACCTAACCTAACCTAACCTAACCTAACCTAACCTAACCTAACCTAACCTAACCTAACCTAACCTAGACCTAACCTAACCTAACCTAACCTAACCTAACCTAACCTAACCTAACCTAACCTAACCTAACCTAACCTAACCTAACCTAACCTAACCTAACCTAACCTAACCTAACCTAACCTAACCTAACCTAACCTAACCTAACCTAACCTAACCTAACCTAACCTAACCTAACCTAACCTAACCTAACCTAACCTAACCTAACCTAACCTAACCTAACCTAACCTAACCTAACCTAACCTAACCTAACCTAACCTAACCTAACCTAACCTAACCTAACCTAACCTAACCTAACCTAACCTAACCTAACCTAACCTAACCTAACCTAACCTAACCTAACCTAACCTAACCTAACCTAACCTAACCTAACCTAACCTAACCTAACCTAACCTAACCTAACCTAACCTAACCTAACCTAACCTAACCTAACCTAACCTAACCTAACCTAACCTAACCTAACCTAACCTAACCTAACCTAACCTAACCTAACCTAACCTAACCTAACCTAACCTAACCTAACCTAACCTAACCTAACCTAACCTAACCTAACCTAACCTAACCTAACCTAACCTAACCTAACCTAACCTAACCTAACCTAACCTAACCTAACCTAACCTAACCTAACCTAACCTAACCTAACCTAACCTAACCTAACCTAACCTAACCTAACCTAACCTAACCTAACCTAACCTAACCTAACCTAACCTAACCTAACCTAACCTAACCTAACCTAACCTAACCTAACCTAACCTAACCTAACCTAACCTAACCTAACCTAACCTAACCTAACCTAACCTAACCTAACCTAACCTAACCTAACCTAACCTAACCTAACCTAACCTAACCTAACCTAACCTAACCTAACCTAACCTAACCTAACCTAACCTAACCTAACCTAACCTAACCTAACCTAACCTAACCTAACCTAACCTAACCTAACCTAACCTAACCTAACCTAACCTAACCTAACCTAACCTAACCTAACCTAACCTAACCTAACCTAACCTAACCTAACCTAACCTAACCTAACCTAACCTAACCTAACCTAACCTAACCTAACCTAACCTAACCTAACCTAACCTAACCTAACCTAACCTAACCTAACCTAACCTAACCTAACCTAACCTAACCTAACCTAACCTAACCTAACCTAACCTAACCTAACCTAACCTAACCTAACCTAACCTAACCTAACCTAACCTAACCTAACCTAACCTAACCTAACCTAACCTAACCTAACCTAACCTAACCTAACCTAACCTAACCTAACCTAACCTAACCTAACCTAACCTAACCTAACCTAACCTAACCTAACCTAACCTAACCTAACCTAACCTAACCTAACCTAACCTAACCTAACCTAACCTAACCTAACCTAACCTAACCTAACCTAACCTAACCTAACCTAACCTAACCTAACCTAACCTAACCTAACCTAACCTAACCTAACCTAACCTAACCTAACCTAACCTAACCTAACCTAACCTAACCTAACCTAACCTAACCTAACCTAACCTAACCTAACCTAACCTAACCTAACCTAACCTAACCTAACCTAACCTAACCTAACCTAACCTAACCTAACCTAACCTAACCTAACCTAACCTAACCTAACCTAACCTAACCTAACCTAACCTAACCTAACCTAACCTAACCTAACCTAACCTAACCTAACCTAACCTAACCTAACCTAACCTAACCTAACCTAACCTAACCTAACCTAACCTAACCTAACCTAACCTAACCTAACCTAACCTAACCTAACCTAACCTAACCTAACCTAACCTAACCTAACCTAACCTAACCTAACCTAACCTAACCTAACCTAACCTAACCTAACCTAACCTAACCTAACCTAACCTAACCTAACCTAACCTAACCTAACCTAACCTAACCTAACCTAACCTAACCTAACCTAACCTAACCTAACCTAACCTAACCTAACCTAACCTAACCTAACCTAACCTAACCTAACCTAACCTAACCTAACCTAACCTAACCTAACCTAACCTAACCTAACCTAACCTAACCTAACCTAACCTAACCTAACCTAACCTAACCTAACCTAACCTAACCTAACCTAACCTAACCTAACCTAACCTAACCTAACCTAACCTAACCTAACCTAACCTAACCTAACCTAACCTAACCTAACCTAACCTAACCTAACCTAACCTAACCTAACCTAACCTAACCTAACCTAACCTAACCTAACCTAACCTAACCTAACCTAACCTAACCTAACCTAACCTAACCTAACCTAACCTAACCTAACCTAACCTAACCTAACCTAACCTAACCTAACCTAACCTAACCTAACCTAACCTAACCTAACCTAACCTAACCTAACCTAACCTAACCTAACCTAACCTAACCTAACCTAACCTAACCTAACCTAACCTAACCTAACCTAACCTAACCTAACCTAACCTAACCTAACCTAACCTAACCTAACCTAACCTAACCTAACCTAACCTAACCTAACCTAACCTAACCTAACCTAACCTAACCTAACCTAACCTAACCTAACCTAACCTAACCTAACCTAACCTAACCTAACCTAACCTAACCTAACCTAACCTAACCTAACCTAACCTAACCTAACCTAACCTAACCTAACCTAACCTAACCTAACCTAACCTAACCTAACCTAACCTAACCTAACCTAACCTAACCTAACCTAACCTAACCTAACCTAACCTAACCTAACCTAACCTAACCTAACCTAACCTAACCTAACCTAACCTAACCTAACCTAACCTAACCTAACCTAACCTAACCTAACCTAACCTAACCTAACCTAACCTAACCTAACCTAACCTAACCTAACCTAACCTAACCTAACCTAACCTAACCTAACCTAACCTAACCTAACCTAACCTAACCTAACCTAACCTAACCTAACCTAACCTAACCTAACCTAACCTAACCTAACCTAACCTAACCTAACCTAACCTAACCTAACCTAACCTAACCTAACCTAACCTAACCTAACCTAACCTAACCTAACCTAACCTAACCTAACCTAACCTAACCTAACCTAACCTAACCTAACCTAACCTAACCTAACCTAACCTAACCTAACCTAACCTAACCTAACCTAACCTAACCTAACCTAACCTAACCTAACCTAACCTAACCTAACCTAACCTAACCTAACCTAACCTAACCTAACCTAACCTAACCTAACCTAACCTAACCTAACCTAACCTAACCTAACCTAACCTAACCTAACCTAACCTAACCTAACCTAACCTAACCTAACCTAACCTAACCTAACCTAACCTAACCTAACCTAACCTAACCTAACCTAACCTAACCTAACCTAACCTAACCTAACCTAACCTAACCTAACCTAACCTAACCTAACCTAACCTAACCTAACCTAACCTAACCTAACCTAACCTAACCTAACCTAACCTAACCTAACCTAACCTAACCTAACCTAACCTAACCTAACCTAACCTAACCTAACCTAACCTAACCTAACCTAACCTAACCTAACCTAACCTAACCTAACCTAACCTAACCTAACCTAACCTAACCTAACCTAACCTAACCTAACCTAACCTAACCTAACCTAACCTAACCTAACCTAACCTAACCTAACCTAACCTAACCTAACCTAACCTAACCTAACCTAACCTAACCTAACCTAACCTAACCTAACCTAACCTAACCTAACCTAACCTAACCTAACCTAACCTAACCTAACCTAACCTAACCTAACCTAACCTAACCTAACCTAACCTAACCTAACCTAACCTAACCTAACCTAACCTAACCTAACCTAACCTAACCTAACCTAACCTAACCTAACCTAACCTAACCTAACCTAACCTAACCTAACCTAACCTAACCTAACCTAACCTAACCTAACCTAACCTAACCTAACCTAACCTAACCTAACCTAACCTAACCTAACCTAACCTAACCTAACCTAACCTAACCTAACCTAACCTAACCTAACCTAACCTAACCTAACCTAACCTAACCTAACCTAACCTAACCTAACCTAACCTAACCTAACCTAACCTAACCTAACCTAACCTAACCTAACCTAACCTAACCTAACCTAACCTAACCTAACCTAACCTAACCTAACCTAACCTAACCTAACCTAACCTAACCTAACCTAACCTAACCTAACCTAACCTAACCTAACCTAACCTAACCTAACCTAACCTAACCTAACCTAACCTAACCTAACCTAACCTAACCTAACCTAACCTAACCTAACCTAACCTAACCTAACCTAACCTAACCTAACCTAACCTAACCTAACCTAACCTAACCTAACCTAACCTAACCTAACCTAACCTAACCTAACCTAACCTAACCTAACCTAACCTAACCTAACCTAACCTAACCTAACCTAACCTAACCTAACCTAACCTAACCTAACCTAACCTAACCTAACCTAACCTAACCTAACCTAACCTAACCTAACCTAACCTAACCTAACCTAACCTAACCTAACCTAACCTAACCTAACCTAACCTAACCTAACCTAACCTAACCTAACCTAACCTAACCTAACCTAACCTAACCTAACCTAACCTAACCTAACCTAACCTAACCTAACCTAACCTAACCTAACCTAACCTAACCTAACCTAACCTAACCTAACCTAACCTAACCTAACCTAACCTAACCTAACCTAACCTAACCTAACCTAACCTAACCTAACCTAACCTAACCTAACCTAACCTAACCTAACCTAACCTAACCTAACCTAACCTAACCTAACCTAACCTAACCTAACCTAACCTAACCTAACCTAACCTAACCTAACCTAACCTAACCTAACCTAACCTAACCTAACCTAACCTAACCTAACCTAACCTAACCTAACCTAACCTAACCTAACCTAACCTAACCTAACCTAACCTAACCTAACCTAACCTAACCTAACCTAACCTAACCTAACCTAACCTAACCTAACCTAACCTAACCTAACCTAACCTAACCTAACCTAACCTAACCTAACCTAACCTAACCTAACCTAACCTAACCTAACCTAACCTAACCTAACCTAACCTAACCTAACCTAACCTAACCTAACCTAACCTAACCTAACCTAACCTAACCTAACCTAACCTAACCTAACCTAACCTAACCTAACCTAACCTAACCTAACCTAACCTAACCTAACCTAACCTAACCTAACCTAACCTAACCTAACCTAACCTAACCTAACCTAACCTAACCTAACCTAACCTAACCTAACCTAACCTAACCTAACCTAACCTAACCTAACCTAACCTAACCTAACCTAACCTAACCTAACCTAACCTAACCTAACCTAACCTAACCTAACCTAACCTAACCTAACCTAACCTAACCTAACCTAACCTAACCTAACCTAACCTAACCTAACCTAACCTAACCTAACCTAACCTAACCTAACCTAACCTAACCTAACCTAACCTAACCTAACCTAACCTAACCTAACCTAACCTAACCTAACCTAACCTAACCTAACCTAACCTAACCTAACCTAACCTAACCTAACCTAACCTAACCTAACCTAACCTAACCTAACCTAACCTAACCTAACCTAACCTAACCTAACCTAACCTAACCTAACCTAACCTAACCTAACCTAACCTAACCTAACCTAACCTAACCTAACCTAACCTAACCTAACCTAACCTAACCTAACCTAACCTAACCTAACCTAACCTAACCTAACCTAACCTAACCTAACCTAACCTAACCTAACCTAACCTAACCTAACCTAACCTAACCTAACCTAACCTAACCTAACCTAACCTAACCTAACCTAACCTAACCTAACCTAACCTAACCTAACCTAACCTAACCTAACCTAACCTAACCTAACCTAACCTAACCTAACCTAACCTAACCTAACCTAACCTAACCTAACCTAACCTAACCTAACCTAACCTAACCTAACCTAACCTAACCTAACCTAACCTAACCTAACCTAACCTAACCTAACCTAACCTAACCTAACCTAACCTAACCTAACCTAACCTAACCTAACCTAACCTAACCTAACCTAACCTAACCTAACCTAACCTAACCTAACCTAACCTAACCTAACCTAACCTAACCTAACCTAACCTAACCTAACCTAACCTAACCTAACCTAACCTAACCTAACCTAACCTAACCTAACCTAACCTAACCTAACCTAACCTAACCTAACCTAACCTAACCTAACCTAACCTAACCTAACCTAACCTAACCTAACCTAACCTAACCTAACCTAACCTAACCTAACCTAACCTAACCTAACCTAACCTAACCTAACCTAACCTAACCTAACCTAACCTAACCTAACCTAACCTAACCTAACCTAACCTAACCTAACCTAACCTAACCTAACCTAACCTAACCTAACCTAACCTAACCTAACCTAACCTAACCTAACCTAACCTAACCTAACCTAACCTAACCTAACCTAACCTAACCTAACCTAACCTAACCTAACCTAACCTAACCTAACCTAACCTAACCTAACCTAACCTAACCTAACCTAACCTAACCTAACCTAACCTAACCTAACCTAACCTAACCTAACCTAACCTAACCTAACCTAACCTAACCTAACCTAACCTAACCTAACCTAACCTAACCTAACCTAACCTAACCTAACCTAACCTAACCTAACCTAACCTAACCTAACCTAACCTAACCTAACCTAACCTAACCTAACCTAACCTAACCTAACCTAACCTAACCTAACCTAACCTAACCTAACCTAACCTAACCTAACCTAACCTAACCTAACCTAACCTAACCTAACCTAACCTAACCTAACCTAACCTAACCTAACCTAACCTAACCTAACCTAACCTAACCTAACCTAACCTAACCTAACCTAACCTAACCTAACCTAACCTAACCTAACCTAACCTAACCTAACCTAACCTAACCTAACCTAACCTAACCTAACCTAACCTAACCTAACCTAACCTAACCTAACCTAACCTAACCTAACCTAACCTAACCTAACCTAACCTAACCTAACCTAACCTAACCTAACCTAACCTAACCTAACCTAACCTAACCTAACCTAACCTAACCTAACCTAACCTAACCTAACCTAACCTAACCTAACCTAACCTAACCTAACCTAACCTAACCTAACCTAACCTAACCTAACCTAACCTAACCTAACCTAACCTAACCTAACCTAACCTAACCTAACCTAACCTAACCTAACCTAACCTAACCTAACCTAACCTAACCTAACCTAACCTAACCTAACCTAACCTAACCTAACCTAACCTAACCTAACCTAACCTAACCTAACCTAACCTAACCTAACCTAACCTAACCTAACCTAACCTAACCTAACCTAACCTAACCTAACCTAACCTAACCTAACCTAACCTAACCTAACCTAACCTAACCTAACCTAACCTAACCTAACCTAACCTAACCTAACCTAACCTAACCTAACCTAACCTAACCTAACCTAACCTAACCTAACCTAACCTAACCTAACCTAACCTAACCTAACCTAACCTAACCTAACCTAACCTAACCTAACCTAACCTAACCTAACCTAACCTAACCTAACCTAACCTAACCTAACCTAACCTAACCTAACCTAACCTAACCTAACCTAACCTAACCTAACCTAACCTAACCTAACCTAACCTAACCTAACCTAACCTAACCTAACCTAACCTAACCTAACCTAACCTAACCTAACCTAACCTAACCTAACCTAACCTAACCTAACCTAACCTAACCTAACCTAACCTAACCTAACCTAACCTAACCTAACCTAACCTAACCTAACCTAACCTAACCTAACCTAACCTAACCTAACCTAACCTAACCTAACCTAACCTAACCTAACCTAACCTAACCTAACCTAACCTAACCTAACCTAACCTAACCTAACCTAACCTAACCTAACCTAACCTAACCTAACCTAACCTAACCTAACCTAACCTAACCTAACCTAACCTAACCTAACCTAACCTAACCTAACCTAACCTAACCTAACCTAACCTAACCTAACCTAACCTAACCTAACCTAACCTAACCTAACCTAACCTAACCTAACCTAACCTAACCTAACCTAACCTAACCTAACCTAACCTAACCTAACCTAACCTAACCTAACCTAACCTAACCTAACCTAACCTAACCTAACCTAACCTAACCTAACCTAACCTAACCTAACCTAACCTAACCTAACCTAACCTAACCTAACCTAACCTAACCTAACCTAACCTAACCTAACCTAACCTAACCTAACCTAACCTAACCTAACCTAACCTAACCTAACCTAACCTAACCTAACCTAACCTAACCTAACCTAACCTAACCTAACCTAACCTAACCTAACCTAACCTAACCTAACCTAACCTAACCTAACCTAACCTAACCTAACCTAACCTAACCTAACCTAACCTAACCTAACCTAACCTAACCTAACCTAACCTAACCTAACCTAACCTAACCTAACCTAACCTAACCTAACCTAACCTAACCTAACCTAACCTAACCTAACCTAACCTAACCTAACCTAACCTAACCTAACCTAACCTAACCTAACCTAACCTAACCTAACCTAACCTAACCTAACCTAACCTAACCTAACCTAACCTAACCTAACCTAACCTAACCTAACCTAACCTAACCTAACCTAACCTAACCTAACCTAACCTAACCTAACCTAACCTAACCTAACCTAACCTAACCTAACCTAACCTAACCTAACCTAACCTAACCTAACCTAACCTAACCTAACCTAACCTAACCTAACCTAACCTAACCTAACCTAACCTAACCTAACCTAACCTAACCTAACCTAACCTAACCTAACCTAACCTAACCTAACCTAACCTAACCTAACCTAACCTAACCTAACCTAACCTAACCTAACCTAACCTAACCTAACCTAACCTAACCTAACCTAACCTAACCTAACCTAACCTAACCTAACCTAACCTAACCTAACCTAACCTAACCTAACCTAACCTAACCTAACCTAACCTAACCTAACCTAACCTAACCTAACCTAACCTAACCTAACCTAACCTAACCTAACCTAACCTAACCTAACCTAACCTAACCTAACCTAACCTAACCTAACCTAACCTAACCTAACCTAACCTAACCTAACCTAACCTAACCTAACCTAACCTAACCTAACCTAACCTAACCTAACCTAACCTAACCTAACCTAACCTAACCTAACCTAACCTAACCTAACCTAACCTAACCTAACCTAACCTAACCTAACCTAACCTAACCTAACCTAACCTAACCTAACCTAACCTAACCTAACCTAACCTAACCTAACCTAACCTAACCTAACCTAACCTAACCTAACCTAACCTAACCTAACCTAACCTAACCTAACCTAACCTAACCTAACCTAACCTAACCTAACCTAACCTAACCTAACCTAACCTAACCTAACCTAACCTAACCTAACCTAACCTAACCTAACCTAACCTAACCTAACCTAACCTAACCTAACCTAACCTAACCTAACCTAACCTAACCTAACCTAACCTAACCTAACCTAACCTAACCTAACCTAACCTAACCTAACCTAACCTAACCTAACCTAACCTAACCTAACCTAACCTAACCTAACCTAACCTAACCTAACCTAACCTAACCTAACCTAACCTAACCTAACCTAACCTAACCTAACCTAACCTAACCTAACCTAACCTAACCTAACCTAACCTAACCTAACCTAACCTAACCTAACCTAACCTAACCTAACCTAACCTAACCTAACCTAACCTAACCTAACCTAACCTAACCTAACCTAACCTAACCTAACCTAACCTAACCTAACCTAACCTAACCTAACCTAACCTAACCTAACCTAACCTAACCTAACCTAACCTAACCTAACCTAACCTAACCTAACCTAACCTAACCTAACCTAACCTAACCTAACCTAACCTAACCTAACCTAACCTAACCTAACCTAACCTAACCTAACCTAACCTAACCTAACCTAACCTAACCTAACCTAACCTAACCTAACCTAACCTAACCTAACCTAACCTAACCTAACCTAACCTAACCTAACCTAACCTAACCTAACCTAACCTAACCTAACCTAACCTAACCTAACCTAACCTAACCTAACCTAACCTAACCTAACCTAACCTAACCTAACCTAACCTAACCTAACCTAACCTAACCTAACCTAACCTAACCTAACCTAACCTAACCTAACCTAACCTAACCTAACCTAACCTAACCTAACCTAACCTAACCTAACCTAACCTAACCTAACCTAACCTAACCTAACCTAACCTAACCTAACCTAACCTAACCTAACCTAACCTAACCTAACCTAACCTAACCTAACCTAACCTAACCTAACCTAACCTAACCTAACCTAACCTAACCTAACCTAACCTAACCTAACCTAACCTAACCTAACCTAACCTAACCTAACCTAACCTAACCTAACCTAACCTAACCTAACCTAACCTAACCTAACCTAACCTAACCTAACCTAACCTAACCTAACCTAACCTAACCTAACCTAACCTAACCTAACCTAACCTAACCTAACCTAACCTAACCTAACCTAACCTAACCTAACCTAACCTAACCTAACCTAACCTAACCTAACCTAACCTAACCTAACCTAACCTAACCTAACCTAACCTAACCTAACCTAACCTAACCTAACCTAACCTAACCTAACCTAACCTAACCTAACCTAACCTAACCTAACCTAACCTAACCTAACCTAACCTAACCTAACCTAACCTAACCTAACCTAACCTAACCTAACCTAACCTAACCTAACCTAACCTAACCTAACCTAACCTAACCTAACCTAACCTAACCTAACCTAACCTAACCTAACCTAACCTAACCTAACCTAACCTAACCTAACCTAACCTAACCTAACCTAACCTAACCTAACCTAACCTAACCTAACCTAACCTAACCTAACCTAACCTAACCTAACCTAACCTAACCTAACCTAACCTAACCTAACCTAACCTAACCTAACCTAACCTAACCTAACCTAACCTAACCTAACCTAACCTAACCTAACCTAACCTAACCTAACCTAACCTAACCTAACCTAACCTAACCTAACCTAACCTAACCTAACCTAACCTAACCTAACCTAACCTAACCTAACCTAACCTAACCTAACCTAACCTAACCTAACCTAACCTAACCTAACCTAACCTAACCTAACCTAACCTAACCTAACCTAACCTAACCTAACCTAACCTAACCTAACCTAACCTAACCTAACCTAACCTAACCTAACCTAACCTAACCTAACCTAACCTAACCTAACCTAACCTAACCTAACCTAACCTAACCTAACCTAACCTAACCTAACCTAACCTAACCTAACCTAACCTAACCTAACCTAACCTAACCTAACCTAACCTAACCTAACCTAACCTAACCTAACCTAACCTAACCTAACCTAACCTAACCTAACCTAACCTAACCTAACCTAACCTAACCTAACCTAACCTAACCTAACCTAACCTAACCTAACCTAACCTAACCTAACCTAACCTAACCTAACCTAACCTAACCTAACCTAACCTAACCTAACCTAACCTAACCTAACCTAACCTAACCTAACCTAACCTAACCTAACCTAACCTAACCTAACCTAACCTAACCTAACCTAACCTAACCTAACCTAACCTAACCTAACCTAACCTAACCTAACCTAACCTAACCTAACCTAACCTAACCTAACCTAACCTAACCTAACCTAACCTAACCTAACCTAACCTAACCTAACCTAACCTAACCTAACCTAACCTAACCTAACCTAACCTAACCTAACCTAACCTAACCTAACCTAACCTAACCTAACCTAACCTAACCTAACCTAACCTAACCTAACCTAACCTAACCTAACCTAACCTAACCTA
>JAUPFZ010000005.1:23847500-23852500 GCA_036937285.1 Euphydryas editha | reverse complement strand
ACCTCTAAGGAAAAGACGCCGACCCCAAAGCGGGTTGAGAGTCCGAGGGGGGGGGTTGAAGTGCTGGTTCGCTCACCAGTGGCGACCACCGGGCAGAACAGGTTGCAGCGGGCCAAGCACCATTATTTAAAGGCGAAGCAGGCGGTGGACACGTCCAGGAACCTCAGGGGCGATCTCAAGGCGACGATCCTGGGGTCCCTGGACGAGCTCAAGAAACTGATTTTTGAGTCCGAGGCCGACCTGAAAGCCGAGAGGGCTCGTAAGGGTGCCGGGGGCTCCGTGAAGGGGATGTCGACGACTAAGGACGCCGACACCACATTTACGGTGCCCTCGGACTCCGGACTGAGCACTAAGCTAGACGAGCACTCTCGGCTCCTCATGGAGAGCAATGAGCGGATGAAGGCTCTCCAGGAGCAGCTCACTAGGTGCAGCAGGTCGGCCGAGGACCAACAGCGTAGTTACGCCTGTGTGGCTGCTGCGAGGCCGCAGCAGCCAGCGAGGCCCGCGGCGCTCCACTCGGTGGTTGTCACCTCCAAGGACGAAGAGGACACAGGAGAGGAGGTCCTTGGAAAGGTGAGAAAAACCCTGAACGCAAAGGAGGGATGGGTGAAGGTTGACCGGGTCCGGAAGGCCAAAGACCGCAAGGTCGTCATGGGCTTTGGCACTGCCGAGGACCGGAGGAAGGCCAAGGAGAGATTGGCGAAGGAAGGGTCGGGCCTCAACGTCGAGGACGTCAAAAATAGAGACCCGCTTCTGATCCTTAGAGGTGTCTTGACAATAAACACCGATGGTGACATTGTAAAGGCCCTAAGGAACCAGAATCGGGACCTCTTTGACGGCCTCGGCCCTGGGGATGACCGACTCGAGGTAAGGTACCGCAGAAGGGCTAGGAACCCGCACGTGGCCAATGTGGTCTTGAGTGCGTCGCCCACCCTCTGGGCGAGGATAACCGGCGTGGGCTCGGTCCACATCGACCTCCAGAGGGTGCGAGCGGAGGACCAGTCGCCACTGGTCCAATGCACGCGATGCCTCGGCTATGGCCACGGGCGGAAGTACTGCAAAGACCCAGCAGACCTCTGTAGCCACTGCGGCGGGCCGCACTTGCGCACTAAATGCGCGGATTGGTTGGCGGGGTCCCCACCTTCCTGCCGGAACTGTTGTCGCGCGAAGTTTGACAATGTTGAACATAACGCATTTAGCGACAGCTGTCCCGTCAGGAAGAGGTGGGATGACCTCGCCCGGCAATCCGTAGCATACTGCTAAGGGCGCGCCGGCGAACGCAGTGGTTCTCAAAGTCCTCCAGACGAACCTCCAGCGCAGTAAGTTGGCACACTCCGAGCTGCTGATCGAAGCCTCTAACCAGCGTGCGCGGTTTGCTCTGGTACAGGAGCCATACGTCGGCGGAACAGGGCGTGTGAAGAGTCAAAATGGGATCAGAGTCTTCCAGTGTGCGGACCATGGAAGTGGGACTGTAAAGGCCGCGATCATAGTCTTTGACGCGGACCTACACATAACACAGTACCCGAAACTCACCACGACCAACATCGCAGTGGTGGGGATCCGAGTCCGCAGCTGGGAGATCATCCTGGTTTCATTTTACTTTGAGCCCGACCTGCCGATGGACTCGTACCTAGCACACCTGCGCCGGGTGCAGCGCGAGACAGGAGCTCGGAGTGTTATAATTGGGGGTGACTCCAATGCCAAGTGCGTCTGGTGGGGGAGTCCCGTGACAGATCGCCGCGGCGAGGAACTGCACGGCTCACTGGAGGACCTCGGGCTCTGCATCCTGAACCGAGGGGAAACCCCTACATTTGACACTATCCGGGGCGGCGTAAGGTACAGCAGTTATGTTGACATAACTGCTGTATCGCCGGACCTGTATAGCTTGGTGGACGACTGGCGCGTGCGCGAGGACCTGACCAGCTCGGACCACAATGGCATATCCTACACATTAACGACAAGGCACATCAACAAGAACTTCATCAAACACACCACAAGAGTATACTACACTAAACACGCAAATTGGGCCCAGTTTCGTGAGAAACTGGGCCAAATTATCAATAGAGAAAACTTCACAGTAGACTACATTAAAAACTTAACACACGCTTCACAATTAGACAACACAGTTACAAAATACAATACATTAATAGCCGAAGCATGTGCCTCGTCGATTCCGCCCATAAAGCGGAAGGATGTGTTGAATATGCCATGGTGGAACGAGGGGTTGGCAGCGCTCAAGCGTGAGGTGGCCACCAAGAGATGCAGGATTCGGTGTGCAGCGCCGGTTAGGCGTCAGAAGGTAGTCGGGGAGTACCTTGAGGCGAAGGAGCGTTACGAGACCGAGGTAAGGCATGCGCAGACGCGCAGCTGGGTTTCCTTCTGCGAGCGCCAAGACGGGGAATCGGTTTGGGGGGGTATTTACCGGGTCCTCGGCAGAACCTCCAGGAGAGACGAAGACCCACCGCTGGTGGTAGACAATATGGAGCTAGACGCCAAAAGCTCGGTGAGGCATATGGCCGAAACCTTTTACCCGGAGGACTCCGAAGGGGATGACTCCGAGGAGCACCGAAGGGTGAGGGTACAAGCCGAGCTTTTTGACGTTGAAACTTCTTCGGATTCGACGGACCCGCCTTTCACTCCCTCGGAGCTGAAGTTGGCCTGCCGGTCCTTCAATCCGAAGAAGGCTCCAGGCGCGGACGGTTTTACCGCCGATATATGTTTGCACGCGATAGAGTTTGACCCCGAACTCTCACTGGCTCTTTTCAACAGGTGCCTCGAACTCCGGCATTTTCCCGAGCCCTGGAAGGAGGCCACGGTAATCTTCCTCCGCAAGCCGGGGAAGATTACCTACACGACACCACGGTCGTATCGGCCGATTGGTCTCCTTCCGGTGCTGGGGAAAGTGCTGGAGAAAATGCTTGTCGCCAGATTAAAATATCATATAGCGCCCAGGCTCAGTACCCGCCAGTTTGGCTTTATGCCCCAGCGGAGCACCGAGGACGCCCTCTATACACTAGTTGAGCACATCAGATTAGGGTTAAAAAACAAAAAGTTGCTGACGCTTGTGTCACTAGATATAGAGGGCGCCTTCGACAACGCTTGGTGGCCTCGTATCAAAGTCAGACTGGCGGAGGAACGAGTGCCGTTTAACATCCGAAGGCTCCTGGGCAGCTACCTGAGCGGCAGGCATGTTCGCGCACGGTACTGCGGGGAAGAGCACGTGAGGGAAACCGGGAAGGGTTGCGTGCAAGGGTCTATCGGTGGGCCGATTCTGTGGAACCTCTTGTTGGATCCACTGCTTCGAGAGTTGGAGGCTAGACATCACTATGTGCAGGCATTCGCTGACGATGTGGTGCTGGTCTTTGAAGGTGAGACGGCTCATGAGGTCGAAAGCCGTGCTAATGCCGCCCTCGAGCATGTGAGGGAGTGGGGAGTCCAGAACAAACTGAGGTTTGCGCCGCACAAGACCAGTGCCATGGTCATCACGCGCAAACTGAAGTATGACACCCCACGCCTCCACATGGGCGGGGTCGACATTGGCATGGTCGGAGAACTCAGGTTACTGGGAGTCGTCCTAGACCAGCGCCTGACCTTCAACACGCACGTCGCGAATGTGTGTAAGAAGGCCGTCGCCTTCTACGCCCAGCTTTCGAGAGCCGCGAAGGCGAGCTGGGGCCTCCACCCCGAAGTTATCCGCGCTATCTACAGAGCGGTGGTTGAGCCCGTGATACTGTATGCGGCTGCCGTTTGGGCGCCGGCTGTTGATAAGCTCGGCGTTCGAAAGCAGCTGAACGTGGTCCAGCGGGGCTTTGCGCAGAAGCTGTGTAGGGCATACCGCACCACCTCCCTGAACTCAGCACTGTTGCTCGCTGGGATACTCCCCCTTGACCTGCGCGTCCGCGAAGCCGCGGCGCTGTATGGCGCGAGGAGGGGTATACCCCAGGACGCGATAGGGGATCGGGAGGTGGAACGGATGTCCTCGGCTCTGCGGTCTCCGCACCCCGCTCAGCATATCGACCTGGACTTCAAGTGCCTGGCGGACGAGGAACAGCTCGCGGCCAACGTCGGCCACGACCTTAACATCTACACGGACGGCAGTAAGATTGAGGGCAAGGTGGGTGCGGCGTTATCCATATGGAAAGGCGCCGCCGAAACCAAAACCCTCAAGCTTACTTTGCCGTCCTTCTGTACCGTCTACCAGGCGGAACTCCTGGCGATATGCAGGGCGGCGCGGACGGCCGCAGATAACTCGGCCAGATCAATCGGGATCTACTCCGACTCCCTGTCGGCACTGCAAACGACAATTAATCCAGTTGCCCTCCACCCCCTGGCCGTCGAGGCGCGGGGCCACCTGCGAAGGGCTTTGATACAGACAAACATGTAAATTTGTTCTGGATCAAAGCCCACGCGGGACTAGAGGGGAACGAGCGTGCCGACCATCTGGCCAAGGAAGCTGCGCTAAAGTCAAAACGCAGTTTTGACTACGACAGCTGCCCGGTTTCATTCATCAAGCGAAGCATTCGTATGCGATCGCTTGATGAATGGAACCAGCGATACCGGGACGGTGAAACTGCCGGTGTCACCCGGGTCTTTTTCCCGGACGCGATAGCCGCATACCGTATCATCGGTAAAATAAAGGTGGATAGATTTGTCACCCAGGTATTGACGGGGCATGGTGGATTCTCCGAGTACTTGCATCGCTTCAAGTGCAAGGAGAGTCCATCGTGCGTCTGCGATCCTGCGTGTTCCGAATCTGTCCTCCACGTCCTCCTGGACTGCCCGGCCCATGATCGAGAGAGGCGGGAGGTCGAAATTCTTTTAGATTGCAAATTAGAACGTGACGCTTTAGCGGATATTGTGTTGAGCAAAAACAGAGACTTGTTCCTGGACTATTGTAAAAAATTATGTAAAATAGTTAATTATAGAAATAGAGTTTAGTTAAATCATGTTAGGTAGTTATAGTTTAGTTATAAGTAGGCTAACATGAGCAATTTGTTGTA
>JAUPFZ010000005.1:23810000-23845000 GCA_036937285.1 Euphydryas editha | reverse complement strand
TAACCTAACCTAACCTAACCTAACCTAACCTAACCTAACCTAACCTAACCTAACCTAACCTAACCTAACCTAACCTAACCTAACCTAACCTAACCTAACCTAACCTAACCTAACCTAACCTAACCTAACCTAACCTAACCTAACCTAACCTAACCTAACCTAACCTAACCTAACCTAACCTAACCTAACCTAACCTAACCTAACCTAACCTAACCTAACCTAACCTAACCTAACCTAACCTAACCTAACCTAACCTAACCTAACCTAACCTAACCTAACCTAACCTAACCTAACCTAACCTAACCTAACCTAACCTAACCTAACCTAACCTAACCTAACCTAACCTAACCTAACCTAACCTAACCTAACCTAACCTAACCTAACCTAACCTAACCTAACCTAACCTAACCTAACCTAACCTAACCTAACCTAACCTAACCTAACCTAACCTAACCTAACCTAACCTAACCTAACCTAACCTAACCTAACCTAACCTAACCTAACCTAACCTAACCTAACCTAACCTAACCTAACCTAACCTAACCTAACCTAACCTAACCTAACCTAACCTAACCTAACCTAACCTAACCTAACCTAACCTAACCTAACCTAACCTAACCTAACCTAACCTAACCTAACCTAACCTAACCTAACCTAACCTAACCTAACCTAACCTAACCTAACCTAACCTAACCTAACCTAACCTAACCTAACCTAACCTAACCTAACCTAACCTAACCTAACCTAACCTAACCTAACCTAACCTAACCTAACCTAACCTAACCTAACCTAACCTAACCTAACCTAACCTAACCTAACCTAACCTAACCTAACCTAACCTAACCTAACCTAACCTAACCTAACCTAACCTAACCTAACCTAACCTAACCTAACCTAACCTAACCTAACCTAACCTAACCTAACCTAACCTAACCTAACCTAACCTAACCTAACCTAACCTAACCTAACCTAACCTAACCTAACCTAACCTAACCTAACCTAACCTAACCTAACCTAACCTAACCTAACCTAACCTAACCTAACCTAACCTAACCTAACCTAACCTAACCTAACCTAACCTAACCTAACCTAACCTAACCTAACCTAACCTAACCTAACCTAACCTAACCTAACCTAACCTAACCTAACCTAACCTAACCTAACCTAACCTAACCTAACCTAACCTAACCTAACCTAACCTAACCTAACCTAACCTAACCTAACCTAACCTAACCTAACCTAACCTAACCTAACCTAACCTAACCTAACCTAACCTAACCTAACCTAACCTAACCTAACCTAACCTAACCTAACCTAACCTAACCTAACCTAACCTAACCTAACCTAACCTAACCTAACCTAACCTAACCTAACCTAACCTAACCTAACCTAACCTAACCTAACCTAACCTAACCTAACCTAACCTAACCTAACCTAACCTAACCTAACCTAACCTAACCTAACCTAACCTAACCTAACCTAACCTAACCTAACCTAACCTAACCTAACCTAACCTAACCTAACCTAACCTAACCTAACCTAACCTAACCTAACCTAACCTAACCTAACCTAACCTAACCTAACCTAACCTAACCTAACCTAACCTAACCTAACCTAACCTAACCTAACCTAACCTAACCTAACCTAACCTAACCTAACCTAACCTAACCTAACCTAACCTAACCTAACCTAACCTAACCTAACCTAACCTAACCTAACCTAACCTAACCTAACCTAACCTAACCTAACCTAACCTAACCTAACCTAACCTAACCTAACCTAACCTAACCTAACCTAACCTAACCTAACCTAACCTAACCTAACCTAACCTAACCTAACCTAACCTAACCTAACCTAACCTAACCTAACCTAACCTAACCTAACCTAACCTAACCTAACCTAACCTAACCTAACCTAACCTAACCTAACCTAACCTAACCTAACCTAACCTAACCTAACCTAACCTAACCTAACCTAACCTAACCTAACCTAACCTAACCTAACCTAACCTAACCTAACCTAACCTAACCTAACCTAACCTAACCTAACCTAACCTAACCTAACCTAACCTAACCTAACCTAACCTAACCTAACCTAACCTAACCTAACCTAACCTAACCTAACCTAACCTAACCTAACCTAACCTAACCTAACCTAACCTAACCTAACCTAACCTAACCTAACCTAACCTAACCTAACCTAACCTAACCTAACCTAACCTAACCTAACCTAACCTAACCTAACCTAACCTAACCTAACCTAACCTAACCTAACCTAACCTAACCTAACCTAACCTAACCTAACCTAACCTAACCTAACCTAACCTAACCTAACCTAACCTAACCTAACCTAACCTAACCTAACCTAACCTAACCTAACCTAACCTAACCTAACCTAACCTAACCTAACCTAACCTAACCTAACCTAACCTAACCTAACCTAACCTAACCTAACCTAACCTAACCTAACCTAACCTAACCTAACCTAACCTAACCTAACCTAACCTAACCTAACCTAACCTAACCTAACCTAACCTAACCTAACCTAACCTAACCTAACCTAACCTAACCTAACCTAACCTAACCTAACCTAACCTAACCTAACCTAACCTAACCTAACCTAACCTAACCTAACCTAACCTAACCTAACCTAACCTAACCTAACCTAACCTAACCTAACCTAACCTAACCTAACCTAACCTAACCTAACCTAACCTAACCTAACCTAACCTAACCTAACCTAACCTAACCTAACCTAACCTAACCTAACCTAACCTAACCTAACCTAACCTAACCTAACCTAACCTAACCTAACCTAACCTAACCTAACCTAACCTAACCTAACCTAACCTAACCTAACCTAACCTAACCTAACCTAACCTAACCTAACCTAACCTAACCTAACCTAACCTAACCTAACCTAACCTAACCTAACCTAACCTAACCTAACCTAACCTAACCTAACCTAACCTAACCTAACCTAACCTAACCTAACCTAACCTAACCTAACCTAACCTAACCTAACCTAACCTAACCTAACCTAACCTAACCTAACCTAACCTAACCTAACCTAACCTAACCTAACCTAACCTAACCTAACCTAACCTAACCTAACCTAACCTAACCTAACCTAACCTAACCTAACCTAACCTAACCTAACCTAACCTAACCTAACCTAACCTAACCTAACCTAACCTAACCTAACCTAACCTAACCTAACCTAACCTAACCTAACCTAACCTAACCTAACCTAACCTAACCTAACCTAACCTAACCTAACCTAACCTAACCTAACCTAACCTAACCTAACCTAACCTAACCTAACCTAACCTAACCTAACCTAACCTAACCTAACCTAACCTAACCTAACCTAACCTAACCTAACCTAACCTAACCTAACCTAACCTAACCTAACCTAACCTAACCTAACCTAACCTAACCTAACCTAACCTAACCTAACCTAACCTAACCTAACCTAACCTAACCTAACCTAACCTAACCTAACCTAACCTAACCTAACCTAACCTAACCTAACCTAACCTAACCTAACCTAACCTAACCTAACCTAACCTAACCTAACCTAACCTAACCTAACCTAACCTAACCTAACCTAACCTAACCTAACCTAACCTAACCTAACCTAACCTAACCTAACCTAACCTAACCTAACCTAACCTAACCTAACCTAACCTAACCTAACCTAACCTAACCTAACCTAACCTAACCTAACCTAACCTAACCTAACCTAACCTAACCTAACCTAACCTAACCTAACCTAACCTAACCTAACCTAACCTAACCTAACCTAACCTAACCTAACCTAACCTAACCTAACCTAACCTAACCTAACCTAACCTAACCTAACCTAACCTAACCTAACCTAACCTAACCTAACCTAACCTAACCTAACCTAACCTAACCTAACCTAACCTAACCTAACCTAACCTAACCTAACCTAACCTAACCTAACCTAACCTAACCTAACCTAACCTAACCTAACCTAACCTAACCTAACCTAACCTAACCTAACCTAACCTAACCTAACCTAACCTAACCTAACCTAACCTAACCTAACCTAACCTAACCTAACCTAACCTAACCTAACCTAACCTAACCTAACCTAACCTAACCTAACCTAACCTAACCTAACCTAACCTAACCTAACCTAACCTAACCTAACCTAACCTAACCTAACCTAACCTAACCTAACCTAACCTAACCTAACCTAACCTAACCTAACCTAACCTAACCTAACCTAACCTAACCTAACCTAACCTAACCTAACCTAACCTAACCTAACCTAACCTAACCTAACCTAACCTAACCTAACCTAACCTAACCTAACCTAACCTAACCTAACCTAACCTAACCTAACCTAACCTAACCTAACCTAACCTAACCTAACCTAACCTAACCTAACCTAACCTAACCTAACCTAACCTAACCTAACCTAACCTAACCTAACCTAACCTAACCTAACCTAACCTAACCTAACCTAACCTAACCTAACCTAACCTAACCTAACCTAACCTAACCTAACCTAACCTAACCTAACCTAACCTAACCTAACCTAACCTAACCTAACCTAACCTAACCTAACCTAACCTAACCTAACCTAACCTAACCTAACCTAACCTAACCTAACCTAACCTAACCTAACCTAACCTAACCTAACCTAACCTAACCTAACCTAACCTAACCTAACCTAACCTAACCTAACCTAACCTAACCTAACCTAACCTAACCTAACCTAACCTAACCTAACCTAACCTAACCTAACCTAACCTAACCTAACCTAACCTAACCTAACCTAACCTAACCTAACCTAACCTAACCTAACCTAACCTAACCTAACCTAACCTAACCTAACCTAACCTAACCTAACCTAACCTAACCTAACCTAACCTAACCTAACCTAACCTAACCTAACCTAACCTAACCTAACCTAACCTAACCTAACCTAACCTAACCTAACCTAACCTAACCTAACCTAACCTAACCTAACCTAACCTAACCTAACCTAACCTAACCTAACCTAACCTAACCTAACCTAACCTAACCTAACCTAACCTAACCTAACCTAACCTAACCTAACCTAACCTAACCTAACCTAACCTAACCTAACCTAACCTAACCTAACCTAACCTAACCTAACCTAACCTAACCTAACCTAACCTAACCTAACCTAACCTAACCTAACCTAACCTAACCTAACCTAACCTAACCTAACCTAACCTAACCTAACCTAACCTAACCTAACCTAACCTAACCTAACCTAACCTAACCTAACCTAACCTAACCTAACCTAACCTAACCTAACCTAACCTAACCTAACCTAACCTAACCTAACCTAACCTAACCTAACCTAACCTAACCTAACCTAACCTAACCTAACCTAACCTAACCTAACCTAACCTAACCTAACCTAACCTAACCTAACCTAACCTAACCTAACCTAACCTAACCTAACCTAACCTAACCTAACCTAACCTAACCTAACCTAACCTAACCTAACCTAACCTAACCTAACCTAACCTAACCTAACCTAACCTAACCTAACCTAACCTAACCTAACCTAACCTAACCTAACCTAACCTAACCTAACCTAACCTAACCTAACCTAACCTAACCTAACCTAACCTAACCTAACCTAACCTAACCTAACCTAACCTAACCTAACCTAACCTAACCTAACCTAACCTAACCTAACCTAACCTAACCTAACCTAACCTAACCTAACCTAACCTAACCTAACCTAACCTAACCTAACCTAACCTAACCTAACCTAACCTAACCTAACCTAACCTAACCTAACCTAACCTAACCTAACCTAACCTAACCTAACCTAACCTAACCTAACCTAACCTAACCTAACCTAACCTAACCTAACCTAACCTAACCTAACCTAACCTAACCTAACCTAACCTAACCTAACCTAACCTAACCTAACCTAACCTAACCTAACCTAACCTAACCTAACCTAACCTAACCTAACCTAACCTAACCTAACCTAACCTAACCTAACCTAACCTAACCTAACCTAACCTAACCTAACCTAACCTAACCTAACCTAACCTAACCTAACCTAACCTAACCTAACCTAACCTAACCTAACCTAACCTAACCTAACCTAACCTAACCTAACCTAACCTAACCTAACCTAACCTAACCTAACCTAACCTAACCTAACCTAACCTAACCTAACCTAACCTAACCTAACCTAACCTAACCTAACCTAACCTAACCTAACCTAACCTAACCTAACCTAACCTAACCTAACCTAACCTAACCTAACCTAACCTAACCTAACAACCTAACCTAACCTAACCTAACCTAACCTAACCTAACCTAACCTAACCTAACCTAACCTAACCTAACCTAACCTAACCTAACCTAACCTAACCTAACCTAACCTAACCTAACCTAACCTAACCTAACCTAACCTAACCTAACCTAACCTACCTAACCTAACCTAACCTAACTCCTAACCTAACTAACCTAACCTAACTACCTAACCTAACCTAACCTAACCTAACCTAACTAACCTAACCTAACCTACCTACTAACCTAACCTAACCTAACCTAACCTAACCTATCCTAACCTAACCTAACCTAACCTAACCTAACCTAACCTAACCTAACCTAACCTAACCTAACCTAACCTAACCTAACCTAACCTAACCTAACCTAACTAACCTAACCTAACCTAACCTAACCTAACCTAACCTACCTAACCTAACCTAACCTAACCTAACCTAACCTAACCTAACCTAACCTAACCTAACCTAACCTAACCTAACCTAACCTAACCTAACCTAACCTAACCTAACCTATAACCTAACCTAACCTAACCTAACCTAACCTAACCTAACCTAACCTAACCTACCTAACCTAACCTACCTAACCTAACCTAACTAACCTAACCTAACCTACCTAACCTAACCTAACCTAACCTAACCTAACCTAACCTAACCTAACCTAACCTAACCTAACCTAACCTAACCTAACCTAACCTAACCTAACCTAACCTAACCTAACCTAACTAACCTAACCTAACCTAACCTAACCTAACCTAACCTAACCTAACCTAACCTAACCTAACCTAACCTAACCTAACCTAACCTAACCTAACCTAACCTAACCTAACCTAACCTAACCTAACCTAACCTAACCTAACCTAACCTAACCTAACCTAACCTAACCTAACCTAACCTAACCTAACCTAACCTACCTAACCTAACCTAACCTAACCTAACTACCTAACCTAACCTAACCTAACCTAACCTAACCTAACCTAACCTAACCTAACCTAACCTAACTAACCTAACCTAACCTAACCTAACCTAACCTAACCTAACCTAACCTAACTAACCTAACCTAACCTAACCTAACCTAACCTAACCTAACCTAACCTAACCTAACCTAACCTAACCTAACCTAACCTAACCTAACCTAACCTAACCTAACCTAACCTAACCTAACCTAACCTAACCTACCTAACCTAACCTAACCTAACCTAACCTAACCTAACCTAACCTAACCTACCTAACCTAACCTAACCTAACACCTAACCTAACCTAACCTAACCTAACCTAACCTAACTAACCTAACCTAACCTAACTAACCTAACCTAACCTAACTCTAACCTACCTAACCTAACCTAACCTAACCTAACCTAACCTAACCTACCTAACCTAACCTAACCTAACCTAACCTAACCTAACCTAACCTAACCTAACCTAACCTAACCTAACCTAACCTAACCTAACCTAACCTAACCTAACCTAACCTAACCTAACCTAACCTAACCTAACCTAACCTAACCTAACCTAACCTAACCTAACCTAACCTAACCTAACCTAACCTAACCTAACCTAACCTAACCTAACCTAACTAACCTAACTAACCTAACCTAACCTAACCTAACCTAACCTAACCTAACCTAACCTAACCTAACCTAACCTAACCTAACCTAACCTAACCTAACCTAACCTAACCTAACCTAACCTAACCTAACCTAACCTAACCTAACCTAACCTAACCTAACCTAACCTAACCTAACCTAACCTAACCTAACCTAACCTAACCTAACCTAACCTAACCTAACCTAACCTAACCTAACCTAACCTAACCTAACCTAACCTAACCTAACCTAACCTAACCTAACCTAACCTAACCTAACCTAACCTAACCTAACCTAACCTAACCTAACCTAACCTAACCTAACCTAACCTAACCTAACCTAACCTAACCTAACCTAACCTAACCTAACCTAACCTAACCTAACCTAACCTAACCTAACCTAACCTAACCTAACCTAACCTAACCTAACCTAACCTAACCTAACCTAACCTAACCTAACCTAACCTAACCTAACCTAACCTAACCTAACCTAACCTAACCTAACCTAACCTAACCTAACCTAACCTAACCTAACCTAACCTAACCTAACCTAACCTAACCTAACCTAACCTAACCTAACCTAACCTAACCTAACCTAACCTAACCTAACCTAACCTAACCTAACCTAACCTAACCTAACCTAACCTAACCTAACCTAACCTAACCTAACCTAACCTAACCTAACCTAACCTAACCTAACCTAACCTAACCTAACCTAACCTAACCTAACCTAACCTAACCTAACCTAACCTAACCTAACCTAACCTAACCTAACCTAACCTAACCTAACCTAACCTAACCTAACCTAACCTAACCTAACCTAACCTAACCTAACCTAACCTAACCTAACCTAACCTAACCTAACCTAACCTAACCTAACCTAACCTAACCTAACCTAACCTAACCTAACCTAACCTAACCTAACCTAACCTAACCTAACCTAACCTAACCTAACCTAACCTAACCTAACCTAACCTAACCTAACCTAACCTAACCTAACCTAACCTAACCTAACCTAACCTAACCTAACCTAACCTAACCTAACCTAACCTAACCTAACCTAACCTAACCTAACCTAACCTAACCTAACCTAACCTAACCTAACCTAACCTAACCTAACCTAACCTAACCTAACCTAACCTAACCTAACCTAACCTAACCTAACCTAACCTAACCTAACCTAACCTAACCTAACCTAACCTAACCTAACCTAACCTAACCTAACCTAACCTAACCTAACCTAACCTAACCTAACCTAACCTAACCTAACCTAACCTAACCTAACCTAACCTAACCTAACCTAACCTAACCTAACCTAACCTAACCTAACCTAACCTAACCTAACCTAACCTAACCTAACCTAACCTAACCTAACCTAACCTAACCTAACCTAACCTAACCTAACCTAACCTAACCTAACCTAACCTAACCTAACCTAACCTAACCTAACCTAACCTAACCTAACCTAACCTAACCTAACCTAACCTAACCTAACCTAACCTAACCTAACCTAACCTAACCTAACCTAACCTAACCTAACCTAACCTAACCTAACCTAACCTAACCTAACCTAACCTAACCTAACCTAACCTAACCTAACCTAACCTAACCTAACCTAACCTAACCTAACCTAACCTAACCTAACCTAACCTAACCTAACCTAACCTAACCTAACCTAACCTAACCTAACCTAACCTAACCTAACCTAACCTAACCTAACCTAACCTAACCTAACCTAACCTAACCTAACCTAACCTAACCTAACCTAACCTAACCTAACCTAACCTAACCTAACCTAACCTAACCTAACCTAACCTAACCTAACCTAACCTAACCTAACCTAACCTAACCTAACCTAACCTAACCTAACCTAACCTAACCTAACCTAACCTAACCTAACCTAACCTAACCTAACCTAACCTAACCTAACCTAACCTAACCTAACCTAACCTAACCTAACCTAACCTAACCTAACCTAACCTAACCTAACCTAACCTAACCTAACCTAACCTAACCTAACCTAACCTAACCTAACCTAACCTAACCTAACCTAACCTAACCTAACCTAACCTAACCTAACCTAACCTAACCTAACCTAACCTAACCTAACCTAACCTAACCTAACCTAACCTAACCTAACCTAACCTAACCTAACCTAACCTAACCTAACCTAACCTAACCTAACCTAACCTAACCTAACCTAACCTAACCTAACCTAACCTAACCTAACCTAACCTAACCTAACCTAACCTAACCTAACCTAACCTAACCTAACCTAACCTAACCTAACCTAACCTAACCTAACCTAACCTAACCTAACCTAACCTAACCTAACCTAACCTAACCTAACCTAACCTAACCTAACCTAACCTAACCTAACCTAACCTAACCTAACCTAACCTAACCTAACCTAACCTAACCTAACCTAACCTAACCTAACCTAACCTAACCTAACCTAACCTAACCTAACCTAACCTAACCTAACCTAACCTAACCTAACCTAACCTAACCTAACCTAACCTAACCTAACCTAACCTAACCTAACCTAACCTAACCTAACCTAACCTAACCTAACCTAACCTAACCTAACCTAACCTAACCTAACCTAACCTAACCTAACCTAACCTAACCTAACCTAACCTAACCTAACCTAACCTAACCTAACCTAACCTAACCTAACCTAACCTAACCTAACCTAACCTAACCTAACCTAACCTAACCTAACCTAACCTAACCTAACCTAACCTAACCTAACCTAACCTAACCTAACCTAACCTAACCTAACCTAACCTAACCTAACCTAACCTAACCTAACCTAACCTAACCTAACCTAACCTAACCTAACCTAACCTAACCTAACCTAACCTAACCTAACCTAACCTAACCTAACCTAACCTAACCTAACCTAACCTAACCTAACCTAACCTAACCTAACCTAACCTAACCTAACCTAACCTAACCTAACCTAACCTAACCTAACCTAACCTAACCTAACCTAACCTAACCTAACCTAACCTAACCTAACCTAACCTAACCTAACCTAACCTAACCTAACCTAACCTAACCTAACCTAACCTAACCTAACCTAACCTAACCTAACCTAACCTAACCTAACCTAACCTAACCTAACCTAACCTAACCTAACCTAACCTAACCTAACCTAACCTAACCTAACCTAACCTAACCTAACCTAACCTAACCTAACCTAACCTAACCTAACCTAACCTAACCTAACCTAACCTAACCTAACCTAACCTAACCTAACCTAACCTAACCTAACCTAACCTAACCTAACCTAACCTAACCTAACCTAACCTAACCTAACCTAACCTAACCTAACCTAACCTAACCTAACCTAACCTAACCTAACCTAACCTAACCTAACCTAACCTAACCTAACCTAACCTAACCTAACCTAACCTAACCTAACCTAACCTAACCTAACCTAACCTAACCTAACCTAACCTAACCTAACCTAACCTAACCTAACCTAACCTAACCTAACCTAACCTAACCTAACCTAACCTAACCTAACCTAACCTAACCTAACCTAACCTAACCTAACCTAACCTAACCTAACCTAACCTAACCTAACCTAACCTAACCTAACCTAACCTAACCTAACCTAACCTAACCTAACCTAACCTAACCTAACCTAACCTAACCTAACCTAACCTAACCTAACCTAACCTAACCTAACCTAACCTAACCTAACCTAACCTAACCTAACCTAACCTAACCTAACCTAACCTAACCTAACCTAACCTAACCTAACCTAACCTAACCTAACCTAACCTAACCTAACCTAACCTAACCTAACCTAACCTAACCTAACCTAACCTAACCTAACCTAACCTAACCTAACCTAACCTAACCTAACCTAACCTAACCTAACCTAACCTAACCTAACCTAACCTAACCTAACCTAACCTAACCTAACCTAACCTAACCTAACCTAACCTAACCTAACCTAACCTAACCTAACCTAACCTAACCTAACCTAACCTAACCTAACCTAACCTAACCTAACCTAACCTAACCTAACCTAACCTAACCTAACCTAACCTAACCTAACCTAACCTAACCTAACCTAACCTAACCTAACCTAACCTAACCTAACCTAACCTAACCTAACCTAACCTAACCTAACCTAACCTAACCTAACCTAACCTAACCTAACCTAACCTAACCTAACCTAACCTAACCTAACCTAACCTAACCTAACCTAACCTAACCTAACCTAACCTAACCTAACCTAACCTAACCTAACCTAACCTAACCTAACCTAACCTAACCTAACCTAACCTAACCTAACCTAACCTAACCTAACCTAACCTAACCTAACCTAACCTAACCTAACCTAACCTAACCTAACCTAACCTAACCTAACCTAACCTAACCTAACCTAACCTAACCTAACCTAACCTAACCTAACCTAACCTAACCTAACCTAACCTAACCTAACCTAACCTAACCTAACCTAACCTAACCTAACCTAACCTAACCTAACCTAACCTAACCTAACCTAACCTAACCTAACCTAACCTAACCTAACCTAACCTAACCTAACCTAACCTAACCTAACCTAACCTAACCTAACCTAACCTAACCTAACCTAACCTAACCTAACCTAACCTAACCTAACCTAACCTAACCTAACCTAACCTAACCTAACCTAACCTAACCTAACCTAACCTAACCTAACCTAACCTAACCTAACCTAACCTAACCTAACCTAACCTAACCTAACCTAACCTAACCTAACCTAACCTAACCTAACCTAACCTAACCTAACCTAACCTAACCTAACCTAACCTAACCTAACCTAACCTAACCTAACCTAACCTAACCTAACCTAACCTAACCTAACCTAACCTAACCTAACCTAACCTAACCTAACCTAACCTAACCTAACCTAACCTAACCTAACCTAACCTAACCTAACCTAACCTAACCTAACCTAACCTAACCTAACCTAACCTAACCTAACCTAACCTAACCTAACCTAACCTAACCTAACCTAACCTAACCTAACCTAACCTAACCTAACCTAACCTAACCTAACCTAACCTAACCTAACCTAACCTAACCTAACCTAACCTAACCTAACCTAACCTAACCTAACCTAACCTAACCTAACCTAACCTAACCTAACCTAACCTAACCTAACCTAACCTAACCTAACCTAACCTAACCTAACCTAACCTAACCTAACCTAACCTAACCTAACCTAACCTAACCTAACCTAACCTAACCTAACCTAACCTAACCTAACCTAACCTAACCTAACCTAACCTAACCTAACCTAACCTAACCTAACCTAACCTAACCTAACCTAACCTAACCTAACCTAACCTAACCTAACCTAACCTAACCTAACCTAACCTAACCTAACCTAACCTAACCTAACCTAACCTAACCTAACCTAACCTAACCTAACCTAACCTAACCTAACCTAACCTAACCTAACCTAACCTAACCTAACCTAACCTAACCTAACCTAACCTAACCTAACCTAACCTAACCTAACCTAACCTAACCTAACCTAACCTAACCTAACCTAACCTAACCTAACCTAACCTAACCTAACCTAACCTAACCTAACCTAACCTAACCTAACCTAACCTAACCTAACCTAACCTAACCTAACCTAACCTAACCTAACCTAACCTAACCTAACCTAACCTAACCTAACCTAACCTAACCTAACCTAACCTAACCTAACCTAACCTAACCTAACCTAACCTAACCTAACCTAACCTAACCTAACCTAACCTAACCTAACCTAACCTAACCTAACCTAACCTAACCTAACCTAACCTAACCTAACCTAACCTAACCTAACCTAACCTAACCTAACCTAACCTAACCTAACCTAACCTAACCTAACCTAACCTAACCTAACCTAACCTAACCTAACCTAACCTAACCTAACCTAACCTAACCTAACCTAACCTAACCTAACCTAACCTAACCTAACCTAACCTAACCTAACCTAACCTAACCTAACCTAACCTAACCTAACCTAACCTAACCTAACCTAACCTAACCTAACCTAACCTAACCTAACCTAACCTAACCTAACCTAACCTAACCTAACCTAACCTAACCTAACCTAACCTAACCTAACCTAACCTAACCTAACCTAACCTAACCTAACCTAACCTAACCTAACCTAACCTAACCTAACCTAACCTAACCTAACCTAACCTAACCTAACCTAACCTAACCTAACCTAACCTAACCTAACCTAACCTAACCTAACCTAACCTAACCTAACCTAACCTAACCTAACCTAACCTAACCTAACCTAACCTAACCTAACCTAACCTAACCTAACCTAACCTAACCTAACCTAACCTAACCTAACCTAACCTAACCTAACCTAACCTAACCTAACCTAACCTAACCTAACCTAACCTAACCTAACCTAACCTAACCTAACCTAACCTAACCTAACCTAACCTAACCTAACCTAACCTAACCTAACCTAACCTAACCTAACCTAACCTAACCTAACCTAACCTAACCTAACCTAACCTAACCTAACCTAACCTAACCTAACCTAACCTAACCTAACCTAACCTAACCTAACCTAACCTAACCTAACCTAACCTAACCTAACCTAACCTAACCTAACCTAACCTAACCTAACCTAACCTAACCTAACCTAACCTAACCTAACCTAACCTAACCTAACCTAACCTAACCTAACCTAACCTAACCTAACCTAACCTAACCTAACCTAACCTAACCTAACCTAACCTAACCTAACCTAACCTAACCTTTTTTTTTTTTTTTTTTTAACGCTGGGAAATGCATTTACGCATTCCGCCGCAAAAGCGGCGGATATGTGGGACTCGCTGGCAGCAAGAGCGTGCCAGAATACCCTAACTAAAACCCAGCGGTGCCCTCATCGTCATAGTGGGGCGCCACGGGATGACTTTCGCATGCGACCGTGACGCCCCGACGGTTGGCCCGTCTGTGCGGGCCGCCTCGCTTATAGAGCGCTCACGGGCACCGAGAGCGCTCTATCGCTCTGATGTAGAGTGGCAGATGTCTCCCACTCTAAGGCGGAGGGGGAACGAGTGCGTAGCGCCGTCGTCTTCCCCCAGGCCGTCTCCTGCGGATTGAGTCGGCATGAGCGTTCGCTTCACGCGCACGCTCCGCGGCCTCCTTCAGAGACATTACGTTCTCACAAAAGGAGGCCACTGCCGACCAGCACCTCTCGTTATCGAGCATACGACGGACAACGGTCGATAGCGAGAGGTCTCCGCCTATCTCTGCCACCAGGTCATGGCGTTGGGGCCCCCAGGCGGCACACTCCTCCAGAGTGTGACACGCTGAGTCGATTGGCGCGCCGCACTCGTGGCAGGAAGGGGTTGCTTCCCTCCTCGGTATCTGGTGCAGGTACTTCCCGAAGCAACCATGCCCGGTAAGGACCTGCGTCAGCCTGAAAGTCAGCACCCCGTGCCGCCTTTCGACCCAGCGTTTCAGGTGGGGACGTATTGCGTCCACCGTCACTGAGCCGGCCACTGGGGACCCCAGGTCCACCTGCCATCGGTCGATCAAGGCTCTCTGAGCCAGAGCCCTGATCTTCCCTGTTTGGTCCGCACTCGGGACTTGTCCTCTCGCTCGTAGGCTCGATCGGTAGCGGTACACTTCCGCGAGCACTTCCGCTTGGAGTTCCCAAGGCGGATCGCCCGCAAGAAGTGTCGCCGCAGTCCACGACACCGTACGGTAGCCCCGTACCGCCCTCACCGCTATGATCCGCTGGGGCCTCCTCAGCAGGATCTTATTACGCGCGGTAAGAGCGTCGACCCATACGGGAGCACCGTACAACGCCATACTACGCACGACGCCGGCGTAAAGACGCCGGCACGGCGAACCGGGTCCGCCTACGTTGGGCAGCAGTCTGCCCAGCGCGGCGGCGGCATTTTCGAGCCTTGGAGCGAGCTGCGCGAAATGCGGGCCAAAACTCCATCGTCCGTCCAGGGTCAGGCCCAGGTACTTCATATGTGGTCGAATGACCACCTCCGTACCCTGGACGACGATCCGCGCACCTCGGGGAGGACCTCTGCGTGGGCCATGGAACAGTAGAGCCTCTGTTTTAGACACAGAGACTCTCAAACCCAGCAGCTCGATGCGGTCGACTGCTATCGCGGCGCCGACCTGAGCCAGACGTGCCGCCTCCTCGAAATTCTTGCCCCGGGCCGTTATCAGAGTGTCGTCTGCATAGCAGATGACACTAAGCCCGGGGGGAAGAGACGCCCGCAGTAGCCAGTCGAAACCGACGTTCCACAGGGTCGGACCGAGGACAGAACCCTGCGGAACGCCGCATCCAACGCGCCGTCGATATAGCCGACCGTCGCCCCCCTCCCAGAGGACCTCTCTGTCCCGGAGGTACGCCTCCAACAGCCTCCGGAGATAATGGGGCACTCTATGGTACTTGAGTGCCTCCGCGATCGTCTCAACAGGCAAGCTGTTGAAGGCGTTCGCTATGTCGAGCGAGGTGGCCAGGAGTACGTCTCCACTGGCCACCGCCTCCGCGGAGAGAGCCCTCAGGGCATTCAGGGCGTCCAAGGTGGATCGGCCCGCCCTGAATCCGAACTGCGCCTCCGAGAGGCCCGGCCCCGCCTCTTCGAGGTGTTGGACGAGACGGGATGCGAGAATCTTCTCGAACATCTTAGCCGTCTCGTCCAACAGCACGATCGGCCTGTACGCAGAGGGAGAGTCAGATGGTCGACCCTCCTTGCGCAGCAGACACAATCGGCCCGTTTTCCATGGCTTCGGGAACTGTCCGGTGCTCAGGCACTTATCGAACAGTGCCCGAAGCCGCCCTCGCAGGTATTCCAAGGCGATACTTAGTACTCGCCCTGGAACACCGTCCGGCCCTGGTGCCGTCCTCCTGGCCCTGAGTCGAACTAGGGCCACGTCCATCTCCGCCTCCGATATCAGGGGAATGGACGCCTCCAACTCGTTAGAGGAGGACGACGCCATCGCGGGCGGGACGTGAGCCGGACGGTGCGGAAATAGTGCCGACACCGTCCGTTCGAGGAGATCTGGCGGCATCGTCTCCGTCACGGGTGCGCCCCTACCGCGCAGCTTATTACGTGCAACGCGATATGGCCGCCCCCATGGGTCTCGGTTCAGACCCGCCAGCAATTCCTCGCGGCCAACGTCTTTCGCCCGACTGATGGCGAGCTGCAGAGTTTTCTTCGCCTGACGATAGGCATTCTGTAGCTCTGTCTCCAGGGCCGGATCGACCCCATTGCGCCTGCGACAGCGTACGTATAGTCTGCGGGCTCTCATGCTAGCCGCCCGGAGATCTGCTATCTCGGACGACCACCAATAGACCGCACGTCGCTGCCGCGGGCACCGCCGAGCTCTCGGCATGGCTGCATCGCAGACGTCCGTGAGCGATCTACGAAAGCGGCCAGCCAGCTCTTCCACGCTGGTGCCCTCCCCATCTTCGCCTTGAGAGGCCCATCGTTGGACTATTGCCGCCTCCCGCGCCAGTTCCACGTCCAATTGGCTGAGGGCCCAGCGTGGAAACTTGCTCGGGCCCCTCGGAGGATCCGCCGCTGAGGACGGGCTGGAGACCGCGAATCGTATGTAATTGTGATCCGAAAGGGTCTCCACCTCCTCCTCTACCCTCCAGTCCGTCACTCCTCGTGCAACTGCGGGACTAGCGAACGATAAGTCCACAACTGAACCCCCGCTCAGCCGCACGCAAGTGTTGGCGTTGCCCCTGTTTAATAGGGACAGTCCGGAGAGCAGGGCCCAAGCCTGGACGGCACGCCCTCTCGCATCCGTGGTCGGGTTTCCCCAGGCCCGGGACTTGGCGTTAAAGTCGCCGAGAACGATGACAGCTCTCGGCGACTGCCGGCATACCGCAGCTCTGACGTCGTCGAGGAAAATCTCAAACTCCGCCAGGCTGCGGTTGGGGGAAAAGTACGTCCCGACTAGAACGTACTCCCCACACGCCGCTACCACGTATCCCGAGCCTCGTTCGACGAGCGAGAGGGAAGGGCCAGTGGCGTTTCCTTTCACGACCGCCACCGTGCCGTCCAGATCCCCCAGCCAGTGCGGTTGCGTCGGAACCCAGTAGGGCTCGCAGACTACCGCCAGGTTTATCTGCCACTGCGCCATGGACTGAAGAAAGAGATCCTGAGCCCCGGCGCAGTGGTTTAAATTCGCCTGAAGGAAGCTGCGGCGTGAAGTCATGAAGACATATTCGCAGCATCCTCCGGAGCCTGGCGGCTTTCCCGTCTAGGAGCGGTCCGGGTTCCATCGGCCACTCTTCCTTTTGTTTTCGGGGGGCGACAATCTCGTCCCCCCATCTGATGCGACGCCGGTCTGCCGGCGTCGGCACAGACGGCGCAGCGCAGTGCTCCGGTGCACTTACTCGCTAAGTGGTCTTCAAGGCCACACCGGAAGCACTGCCGGTCTCGTTCGGCTGCATTCTGGCAGGTAGAGCGGGTGTGCCCGATCCCCATGCACTTGTAACAGCGCAACGGGCGCTGCTCCAAGACCTGTACCCTGGCCGAACTCCAGCCGACGAGAAGCCTGCCGGCCTCAGACAAGGCCTTGGCAGCAGCGATCGGGCATCTCACTACTACCATGCCCATACCGCCTGGCCCGACTCTCACCTCGCCTGTCTTGACGGCGTCGACGTCGCATCGGCCCGTCCTCGCTACCGCAGCCGCCACCATTTCCTTAGCGACGGAGTCGTCCAGCCCCGAAAGTCGTATGCTCACGAGCTTAGTGGGCTGGACAACGTTCGCCACTCCGTCGAGCGCTGTGCGCATCTCCTGGGCCAGTCGCTCTGCCACCTCGGGGGTCTGACCTTTCGGCAACTGCAAGAGCCTTGCCCCCGTCGCGGCGCGCCGTACCGTCAGGCCACCCTTTATGCCCATTTCTGTCAGGTTTACTTTTTCCGCAGCACGCTGCAGAACCTGACAGTAGGTAACCCCCTTGCCCTCGGCCTCCGGCTGCAATGTTACGAGCACTGCCGGAGAACGGGGGCCCGCCAGTTTGGGCTTCTTCTTCTCCTTCGTGCGCTGCTGCTGCGGTTTCTTCGGCGCAGGAGCTGCGGCAGCGGCGGCGGCGGCGTACGTTTTCGCCTTCTTTTTCTTTTTAGCGACGGTGACCCATTCGTCGCCGTCAGCTTCGCGTACGCCAGTTGTATCTGCAGTCACGGCTGTAGATAGTGCCGGGATCTTGCCAGCGCCTTTCTTCGACTGCGCCGTTTTGGATTTCTTACGCCGACTGCTACGTGTTGGCGCAGATGGCTCAGCCTCAGCGTCTCGCCTCTTGTCCGCCGCTAGAGGAGGACGATTAATCTTGACAGGGAGAAGGCGTTCCTCTATCTTCGCCATTCGGTCGTCGAGCATGACACCCACCGATGCCACGACTGCAGCCTGCATCTCCTCAACGACATTGTTGTTGAAGGAGGATGCCGCATTGGCCGATGCCATTGATGCCCGCATCTCCTCGAACTCCCGCCTGTGCGCTTTGACCTCGGCCTTCAACCGCTCGACCTCCCTGCGGAGAAGGCCGTTATCGGCTCTGAGGCGGCGGGTCTCGTCCGCCACCGTCCTTGAAGCGAGCACTTCGACGATATCCTGGAGCTCGACCGCCGAGTCCTTTATCCTCTTTATGAGGTTGCCCTTCATGTTGCTGGACTTTTTTGCGACTTCTATAATAGCCGCCACACTTCGCCCAGCTTCCGCGCGTAGCTCTTCAGCATTCATTTGCGTAGGGTCCTTCGAGCAAGTCTCCGAGGATTCCTCGAAGTCTAAGACGACTTGAGACACATCCTTGCGGAATGCTTTTCTCCGCAGTTCCTCTTCAAACCCTGTGACCTCAGCCTCTAGTGGTTTGAGGACAATCCTTGCCTCAGGTAGGCCGATCCCATGACTCCTGCCACGCCGAGCCGAACTATATTTTACCTTCGCCCTCTGTTCGACCTCCGTATCGGAAGAATCCGGTACTTCGGCCGAAGTTCGGGTGAGAGGTCTCTTCCTCTTCATAGCGTTTGACCCTACCGAGTCGATAGTTTTCAAACTGGCATCAGAATCGACGCCAATCTGCTCCTCCTGTATAATTTCCTCAGTTTGTTTTTGTTTTTCAGTTTTTTCCATGTTTCATCCCACGAGTATGGGGGAAATAAAGGTCCGCCCAGGCAGTGCCCCCTGTACCTGGGTAAGCCTAACGTAACTCGTCACGGGGGTCGGCAGGTACCCGGACGAGGATAGCAGTATAGACTGAACTTCCCATCAGCCATGCATCCCCTCGCGCTGTGTCGCCGCTTGGGATTCGGGGTGATTTTTTATAGAGGTATTCTTCCTCTCGGCCCGGCCGGTTAAGGCAAGACCCTCGGTCCCGCACGTAGCCGCGAGACGTGACCACGACACCACGTAGCGAGATTACGAGAAGACGGTGAATAAGCGAGTGAAGCCCGCCCATTCTGTCTGGCGGCAGGGTAAGTGCACGCCAGACCCGTCCACACTCCGCGGCATCGCCACGCGTGAACGCGACGACGCTGGAGTCAATCCCCGTGGAGACAGATGTCCCCAGTGTGCCATGCTCCGCTCAAGGGGCCCACTCCGATCCTCCCTATCTACCTACTCCGCTCCCTACCTACCTACCTACCTACCCGACCGCCTACATACCTGCCCCCCTAGCGAAGATCGGAAAAGACCCGGATTGAAGCATTCGGCCTACCCCCTGTACCCAAGGCCGCGCGGCTAGCAAGCCGCTAAAGGTGCGCCCTCACCTGCTGGTTTTGGTCCGCGGGGGTCAGACACCTAGTCTGACCCCACCACTCGCAAACGGTGCGAGTGGCGAACCCCTATCCGCCACCCGGGGGACGCGCCCAGTGGAAGTCCAGCAACTCCCGGTCCAGATTGGACCGTCTGGGAAACCTAACCTAACCTAACCTAACCTAACCTAACCTAACCTAACCTAACCTAACCTAACCTAACCTAACCTAACCTAACCTAACCTAACCTAACCTAACCTAACCTAACCTAACCTAACCTAACCTAACCTAACCTAACCTAACCTAACCTAACCTAACCTAACCTAACCTAACCTAACCTAACCTAACCTAACCTAACCTAACCTAACCTAACCTAACCTAACCTAACCTAACCTAACCTAACCTAACCTAACCTAACCTAACCTAACCTAACCTAACCTAACCTAACCTAACCTAACCTAACCTAACCTAACCTAACCTAACCTAACCCCCCTTCCGCCGCCAGACTCAGTTGAAAGCAGACGCGTATCACGTTGTTTGAGTGCCGCTCCGCCAGTTTTCAACTTTAAAAAATACGAAAAAGTGGTTTTTTCGCGACCGATTTTTAAAATTTTTGCACCAAAAGTTGCAGTAATAAGTGCTCTAGCTTGTGACAGTTTGCGTTTTTTGCGCAAAGTGCGATAAGTGCGCGAAATTTCGGTGCAAAGTGCAAATTTGTGATTTTAAAAAACTTTGAGCGCAAACGCTGCGCAAACAAGATCGACGACCTAGTATTTTTATTAGGTCGTCCGACGCGGCTCATCGAGCTCTATAAGAAGAGTCCACATTTGGATTTTTCCCGTGCAAGCGCGCGGAGAAATAATTAAAAAACCACCGATCACAAAAACACGTGGTCGGGGTTCCAGACGTGTGACGGTGACGTTCAGCACATCAAACGACGCAGCGCAACGAGCCCGTGTCAGCGACACCTCAAGCGTAATTTTAAGGTTAGTGGTTGGGGAGATATTGGCGAAACAAAAAATTTTCAAAATTCAAAATTCAATAACTTTTTAAAACGATCGACGACAGTATATTATTTTTATCGCGTTTAGTAGGCCTCAGCGAGGTCTACAAACCCTCCAAATTTGAAAATTTTCCGGTGGATAGTTTTGGCGCTATAATTTTTCGAAATTTCAGGGTGTGCACGTGGGGTGGCAACCCTTTGTCCGATATCTCCAAAACCCTTCTTAAAAAATTGTAATTAGTGTAAATAGGTAGTTAAATTTTTTGTAGATTTTTAGAATTTAGTTTAATATTTTTTATCTTAAATTTAATGTAAAATTGTTAGTTTTTTCATCCCCAAAAATCGGGGGTTGTTTTTAAAATTATAGTGTTTAGCCTATTAGAGAGCAATTGAAAAGCTCTTTAAAACGAGCCCAAGCACGGCCAGATTGGACTAAAATTAGCTGAAATTGGTAAATTTGTGACAAGTGGTGGCCATATTGGCGGCCATTTTGAAAATCTTTAAAGAGTCATAACTCCGGCCCTATAGGTCGTATTGAGACAGGACTTTCACTATAGTGTAATGTAAGCCGTAATTAGTTTTGTCCTCTGGCGGTGCTCACGGCTCGATTTGAGGTTGACCCCCTGGATCGTGGTTTGAGGCCAAAATTCGAATAGATTTTAAAGAGACCAGCACGGCGAGCCGTCGCGCGCTTTTTTGCGATCAGCGGTTCCCGAGATATTGATTTTTAAAATCTGGCGCAAAGTGCGCGGACGCCATCTTGAATTTCTTTAGGGCGCAATATCTCGGCAACCGCTGGTCGCAGCGCGACGCGGTTTTCGTTGTTGAGTCGGCCGTAGCGAGGGCCACACGAATAGGGCACTGGGGTCTCTGTAGAGCACTTACCCCGAAATTTTTAAATTAAGATACAGATCTTGATAGATCTCGAGAGGGCCATCACGGGGAGCCGTCGCACGTCATTCTGCGGCTACCGGTTCCCGAGATATTAATTTTTGAAGTTCAGTCTAGATCTAGGCTGACAGCGCGGACGCCATATTGCAAATATTTGAGGCGCGATATCTCGGGAACCGCTGGTCGTAGCGACACGCGGTTTTCGGCGTTCACCGGCCCCTTCGTAGGCCTATACGGCTGCAGTGACGGGGAGGCTCTACATAGAGTCCCGGTAGAGCTCAATACTAGAGTCGACGGCGGTTGAATATTTTTAGTTTTTAAGCTAGATTTAAGTAGATTTAGGTATTTTGAGGCGCTGTAGTGCTCTACGGCACATATCAGACAGGAACAGTCTCTGTTTTTTCGTATATACAAACCGTTTATTGCGGGGTTTTAAATTTTGACATTTTTATTTATTTATTTAATATAATTTGACATCTTCCTTTATTTTACAATATCGACGCGACCTCCAACATGGTGCTTGGCCTGAGGACACCTGTCAAAAAACAGGTTGTGACGAACCCACCCACCACTCCCCCCAAAGAAGTGAGGAAATTAGCTAGGCAAAGCTTAGAGAAGTTTGAGGGGGCAGCCACGGAGTCGACCTCTGTAATGACACAGGGCGCTCCAACCACCTCCAAGGCTGCGAGACCAACCAGCCGTAAGTCGGCTGATAGCCCGAAGATAGGGGGGGTAGCGGTACAGGTCTCTGCACCCACGACGACCACTCGAGTCCAGCGAGCCCGCTCGCATCACAAGAAGGCGAAGGATGCGGTGGACGCGTCCAGGAACCTCAGGGGCGACCTCAAGGCGACGATCTTGGAGTCCCTGGACGCGCTTATGAGGCTGGTCGCTGAATCTGAGGCCGACCTGGGGGCCGGGAGGGCTCGGAAGGGGAGCGGGGGCTCCGTGGATGTGGTGCCGGTGACTGTAACCACCGACACCACATTCACGGTGCCTCCGGACTCCGGACTGAGCGCAAAGCTCGACGAGCACTCTCGGCTCCTCCTGGAGAGCAATGAGCGGATGAAGGCTCTCCAGGAACAGCTCGCGAAGAGCAGTCAGGTGGCTGAGGAACGGCGGCTCAGCTACGCCAGCGTGGCCGCTGCGAGACCGCAGCAACACACAAGGCCCGCGGCGCTGCACTCGGTGGTCGTCACTTCCGAGAACGAGAAGGAGACGGCGGACCAGGTTCTCGGAAGGGTGCGAGAGACCATGGACGCGAAGTCGGGGTGGGTGAAGGTGGACCGGGTCCGTAAGGCCAAGGACCGGAAGGTGATAATGGGATTCGGGACTGCCGAGGACAGGAAGAAGGCGAGGGAGCGCTTAGGGAAAGAAGGATCGGGCCTCGTAGTCGAGGATGTCAAGAATAGAGACCCGCTTTTTGTCCTCAGAGGCGTCTTGGCTGTCAACACTGACGGTGACATTGTCAAGGCCCTGAGGAACCAAAATCGGGACCTCTTTGACGGCCTCGGCCCCGGGGATGACCGCCTTCTGGTCAAGTATCGACGGAAGGTCAGGAACCCGCACGTGGTCAACGTGGTCCTGAGTGCGTCGCCCACCCTCTGGGCGAGGATAACCGGCGTGGGCTCAGTCCATGTCGACCTCATGAGGGTGCGAGCAGAGGACCAGTCTCCGCTGGTCCAATGCACGCGATGCCTCGGGTTTGGCCACGGGCGCAAGTACTGCAAGGACCCGGCAGACCTCTGTAGCCACTGCGGCGGGCCGCACCTGCGCTCTAAATGCGCGGATTGGCTGGCGGGGTCCCCACCTTCCTGCCGGAACTGTTGCCGCGCGAAGTTCGACAATGTCGAACATAACGCATTTAGCGACAACTGTCCCGTCAGGAAGAGGTGGGATGACCTCGCCCGGCAATCCGTAGCGTATTGCTAAGGGCGTGCCGGCGGACCCAGTGGCTATAAAAATCCTCCAGGCGAATCTCCAGCGCAGTAAGTTGGCATACTCCGAGCTGCTGATTCAGGCCTCAGAACTACGAGCGCGGATGGCTTTGGTACAGGAGCCATACGTCGGCGGAACAGGGCGCGTGAAGAGTCAAAATGGGATCAGAGTCTTCCAGTCTGCGGATCATGGAAGTGGGACTGTAAAGGCCGCGGTCATAGTCTTCGACGCGGACCTTCACATCACACAGTACCCGAAACTCACCACTAACAACATCTCAGTGGTGGGGATCCGAGTCCGCAACTGGGAGATCATCCTGGTTTCATTTTACTTTGAGCCCGACCTGCCGATGGACTCGTACCTAGCTCATCTGCGCCGGGTGCAGCGTGAGACGGGAGCTCGGAGTATGATCATTGGGGGTGACTCCAATGCTAAGTGCGTCTGGTGGAAGAGTCCCGTGACCGACCGCAGAGGCGAGGAACTACACGGGGCGCTGGAGGACCTCGGACTTTGCATCCTGAACCAAGGGGAAACCCCTACCTTTGATACTATCCGGGGCGGCGTAAGGTACAGCAGCTATGTTGACATAACTGCTGTATCGCCGGACCTGTATGGCTTGGTGGACGACTGGCGCGTGCGCGAAGACCTGACCAGCTCGGACCACAACGGCATATCCTTCACATTGACGACAAGGTGCATCAATAAAAATTACATAAAACACACCACCCGAATTTACTTTACCAAAAACGCGAATTGGGCCCGGTTTCGTGAGAAACTGGGCCAAATTATTTACAGGGAAAATTTCACAATAGATTATATTAAAAATTTGGCAATAGGTTCGGACTTAGACCAATCCATTTCAAAATTAAACGAAATTATCGCCGAAGCATGTGCCTTGTCGATTCCGCCCATAAAGCGGAAAGATGTGGTGAATATGCCGTGGTGGAACGAGGGGTTGGCAGCGCTCAAGCGCGAGGTGGCCACCAAGAAATGCAGAATTCGGTGTGCAGCGCCGGTTAGGCGTCAAATGGTGGTCGGGGAGTACCTGGAAGCGAAGGAGCGGTATGAGACCGAGGTGAGGCATGCGCAGACGCGCAGCTGGGTCGCCTTCTGTGAGCGTCAGGACGGGGAATCAGTTTGGGGGGGTATCTACCGGGTCCTCGGCAGAACCTCCAGGAGAGACGAAGATCCACCGCTGGTGGTAAACAATATGGAGCTAGACGCCAAAGGCTCGGTGAGGCTTATGGCCGAAACCTTCTACCCGGAGGACTCCGAAGAGGATGACTCCGAGGAGCACCGAAGGGTGAGGGTACAAGCTGAGCTCTTTGACGTTGAAACTTCTTCGGATTCGATGGACCCGCCTTTCACTCCTTTAGAGTTGAAATTGGCCTGCCGGTCCTTCAATCCGAAGAAGGCTCCAGGCGCGGACGGTTTTACCGCCGATATATGTTTGCACGCGATAGAGTATGACCCCGATCTCTCATTGGCCCTTTTCAACAGGTGCCTCGAACTCCGGCATTTTCCCGAGCCCTGGAAGGAGGCTACGGTGATCTTCCTCCGGAAGCCGGGGAAGGACACCTACCGGACACCACGGTCGTATCGGCCGATTGGTCTCCTTCCGGTGCTGGGGAAAGTGCTGGAGAAGATGCTTGTCGCCAGACTGAAACATCACGTAGCGCCCAGGCTCAGTACCCGTCAGTTCGGCTTTATGCCCCAGCGTAGTACCGAGGACGCCCTCTATACACTGGTCCAACACATACGATTAGGATTGACAAATAAAAAATTGATGACACTTGTGTCCCTGGATATAGAGGGCGCCTTCGACAACGCTTGGTGGCCACGCATAAAAGTCCGGCTGGCGGAGGAACGAGTGCCGTTGAACATCCGTAGGCTCCTGGGCAGCTACCTGAGCGGCAGGCATGTTCGCGCACGGTACTGTGGGGAAGAGCACGTGAGAGAAACCGGGAAGGGTTGCGTGCAAGGGTCTATCGGCGGGCCGATTTTGTGGAACCTCTTATTGGATCCACTGCTTCGTGAGTTGGAGGCTAGACATTACTACGTGCAGGCGTTCGCTGACGATGTGGTGTTGGTCTTTGAGGGTAAGACGGCTCTTGAGGTCGAAAACCACGCCAATGCCGCCCTCGAGCATGTGCGGGAGTGGGGAGTCCAGAACAAACTGAAGTTTGCGCCGCACAAGACCAGTGCTATGGTCATCACGCGCAAACTGAAGTATGACACCCCACGCCTCCACATGGGCGGGGTCGACATCGGTATGGTGGGCGAAATCAAACTACTGGGAGTCGTCCTAGACCAACGCCTTACCTTCAACACGCACGTCGCGAACGTATGTAAGAAGGCCGTCACCTTCTATTCCCAGCTTTCGAGAGCCGCGAAGGCGAGCTGGGGCCTCCACCCCGAAGTCATCCGCGTTATTTACAGAGCGGTGGTTGAGCCCGTGATACTGTATGCGGCTGCCGTTTGGGCGCCGGCTGTGGATAAGCTAGGTGTACGTAAGCAGCTGAACGTGGTCCAGCGGGGCTTTGCGCAGAAGCTGTGTAGGGCATACCGCACCACCTCCCTGAACTCAGCACTGTTGCTCGCTGGGATACTCCCTCTCGACCTGCGCGTCCGCGAAGCCGCGGCGTTGTACGGCGCGAGGAGGGGTATACCCCAGGACGCGATAGGGGATCGGGAAGTGGAACGGATGTCCTCGGCTCTGCGGTCTCCGCATCCCGCTCAGCATATCGACCTGGAGTTCAAGTGCCTGGCGGACGAGGAACAACTCGCGGTCAACATTGACCACGACCTTAACATCTACACGGACGGCAGTAAGATTGAGGGCAAAGTGGGCGCGGCGCTTTCCATATGGAGAGGCGCCGCCGAAACCAAAACCCTCAAGCTTACTTTGCCGTCCTTTTGCACCGTCTACCAGGCGGAACTCCTGGCGATATGCAGGGCGGCGCGGACGGCCGCAGATAACTCGGCCAGATCAGTCGGGATTTACTCCGACTCCCTGTCGGCACTGCAGACTACAGTCAACCCGGAAGCCCTCCACCCCCTGGCCGTTGAGGCGCGGGGCCACCTGCGTAGGGCTTTGGTACAGGACAAACTTGTTAGTTTGTTCTGGATCAAAGCCCACGCGGGACTAGAGGGGAACGAGCGTGCCGACCATCTGGCTAAGGAAGCTGCGCTAAAGTCAAAACGCAGTTTCGACTACGACAGCTGCCCCGTTTCATTCATCAAGCGAAGCATTCGTATGCGATCGCTTGATGAATGGAACCAACGATACCAGGCCGGTGAAACAGCCGGGGTCACCCGGGTCTTTTTCCCGGACGCGATAGCCGCATACCGTATCATCGGTAAAATAAAGGTGGATAGATTTGTCACCCAGGTATTGACGGGGCATGGTGGATTCTCCGAGTACTTGCACCGTTTCAAGTGCAAGGAGAGTCCATCGTGCGTCTGCGATCCTGCGTGTTCGGAGTCTGTCCTCCACGTCCTCCTGGACTGCCCGGCCCATGGTCGCGAGAGGCAGGCGGTCGAAATTTTGTTAGATGTCAAATTGGATGTGAATTCGCTGCCCGGAATTGTAAATAGCAAAAACAGAGACGTGTTCCTAGAATACTGTAAAAAGTTGTGTAAAATAGTGAACAATCGTAATAAGGCTTAAGTAAGTTATGTTAGGTATTTATAGTGATATTATAAGTAGGCTAACATAAAAACATTGTATAGAAATAGGAACATAGATTTAAGTTAGTAATAAGATTTCTGTAAACTGTGCAAAATATTGTATTTTGCGCAGCTGAAGATTTTTCGATTGTAAAACTTGCAAAGTTAGTTTCTGTTTTTAGTGTATATCCTGCCTCATGTGTATAATAATTTAATTCGAAAAAAAAAAAAAAAAAAAAAAAAAAATATTGTTATAAATAATTAATATAAGACCTAGATCATAAGGAGAAATTGTAAAAGTAATAAATAGATACCCATTGTTTTTCCCCCTTACTGTCCCCGAGTTACCTAGTTTTAAGCACACTTTGCCTTCTGCACGATTGAATGACGATGAATGATTGATTGAACATGGTATGCGGAACGAATGACGAACAGAGTAAAAGATTGAGATAGTATGAAAGAGTTTTCTTTAGATGAAAAATGAAACACAAAGATAAATAATAAAAATGTAAAAACAGTCTCCCCTCATAGGGAGGTCAAGTATAAAAAAAAAAAAAAAAAAAAAAAAAAAAAAAAAAAAAAAAAAAAAAAAAAAAAAAAAAAAAAAAAAAAAAAAAAAAAAAAAAAAAAAAAAAAAAAAAAAAAACAAAAAAACCTAACCTAACCTAACCTAACCTAACCTAACCTAACCTAACCTAACCTAACCTAACCTAACCTAACCTAACCTAACCTAACCTAACCTAACCTAACCTAACCTAACCTAACCTAACCTAACCTAACCTAACCTAACCTAACCTAACCTAACCTAACCTAACCTAACCTAACCTAACCTAACCTAACCTAACCTAACCTAACCTAACCTAACCTAACCTAACCTAACCTAACCTAACCCCCCTTCCGCCGCCAGACTCAGTTGAAAGCAGACGCGTATCACGTTGTTCGAGTGCCGCTCCGCCCGTTTTTAACTTTGTAAAATAAGAAAAAGTGGTTTTTTCGCGACCGATTTTCGTAAAATATATGTCAAAAGTTGCGCAAATAAACGCTCTACATGGTGACAGTTTTGGTTTTTCGCGCCACGATCGGAAAGTGTGTGAAAAAAGTGCGTAAAGTGCAAATTTTCAAATTTTGAAAACTTTGATCGAAAACGCTGCGCGAATAAGATCGACGACCTATGTATTTTATTGTGTCGTCCGACGGAGCTTTTTGAGCTCTACAAAACGAGCTATAAATTGGATTTTTCCCGTGCAAGCGCGCGGAGAAATAATTAAAAAACCACCGATCACGAAAACACGTGGTCGGGGTTCCAGACGAGTGACGGAGACGCCAAGCATCTCATTCGACGCAGCACGACGAGCCCTTCTCAGCGACACCTCGGACATATTTTTACGGTTAGTGGTTTCGAAGATATCAGCTCCCAAAAATTTTTTCAAAATTCAAAATTAAATATTTTTAAAACAAGATCGACGACACCCCTATATTTTTATTGTTTTTCGTAGATTTTAATTGGTTCTAACTGTGTGCAAAATTTCAAAATTTTCGGCCAGATAGTTTTTTAATTATAATTTTTTGAAATTTTGGGGTGTGCACGTGGGGGTGAAACCCTTGGTCTGATCTCATCGGAACCCTATTCAAAAATTAGTACATAGTCTGCTTAGGTTATAGAATTTTTTGTAAAATTTTTAAATTATTTTTAGTATTTTTATTTTTAATTTTTATTGTAAAAAGTCAGTTTTTCAACCCCTAAAAATCGGGGGTTGTTTTTAAAATTATTGTACATAGTTCATTAAATAGATTATTAAATTCTCTTTTAAACGAGCCCAAGCACGGCCCGATTAGACACAGAACAGCCGAACTTAGTAAAATTGTGATAAGTGGTGGCCATATTGGTGGCCATCTTGAAAATTTTTAAAGCAGCATAACTTCGGCCCTATAGGTCGTACCGAGGCGCGGCTTTCACTGTCGTGTTAGTCACGTCTTATTCTAGCTTTTAGGTGTGCTTGGATCTCATTTTGGTGTCGACCACCTCGATCGCGTTTTGGGGGCTAAATTTGAGTGGGTCGCGACGAGACCAATACGACGAGCCGTCGCACGCCTTTCTGCGGTCAGCGGTTCCCGAGATACCGATTTTCGAAATTTTGACTATATTGCGCGGACGCCATCTTGGAAATTTTCGGGGCGCAATATCTCGGCAACCGCTGGTCGCAGCGCGACGCGGTTTTCGTTGCTGAGTCGGCCGTAACGAGGGCCACACTCACAGTGTGCTGGGGCCTCTGTAGAGCACTAACCCCAAAATTTTTAAATTTAGACACAGATCTTGATAGATCTCGTGAGGACCATAACGGGGAGCCGTCGCACGCCATTCTGCGACCAGTGGTTCCCGAGATATAAATTTTTAAAACTCAGTCTAGATCTAGGCTGACAGCGCGGACGCCATATTGTAAATATTTGAGGCGTGATATCTCGGGAACCGCTGGTCGTAGCGACACGCGGTTTTCGGCGTTCACCGGCCCCATCGAAGGCCTATACGGTTGCAGTGACGGGGAGGCTCTACATAGAGCCCCGGTAGAGTTCAATACTAGAGTCGACGGCGGTTGACTGTTTTTAGTTTTTAAGTTAGAATTAAGTAGTTTTAGGTAATTTGAGGTGCTGTAGTGCTCTACGGCACATATCAGACAGGAACAGTCTCTGTTTTTTCGTATATACAAACCGTTTATTGCGGGGTTTTAAACATTGACATCTTTATTTATTTATTTAATATACTTTTGACATTTACCTTTATTTTACAACATCGACGCGACCTCCACTATGGTACTTGGCCTGAGAACCCCGGTGAAACGGCGGGAGGTGACGAACCCATCGTCCACCCCCCCAAAAGAAGTGAAGAAACTACCAAGGCGTAGTCTTGAGAAGTGGGAAGAAGCGGCTGCTGAGACTGCCTCTGATGCGGTGCGGGACGCCCCAACCACTTCGAAAACCGCGGTATCTACCGGCCGCAAGTCGGCCGGTAGCCCTATAGAAGGAGGGGTGGTAAAGGTCTCTTCATCCAAGGCGACCACTCGAGTCCAGCGAGCCCGCTCACATCACAAGAAGGCGAAGGATGCGGTGGACGCGTCCAGGAACCTCAGGGGCGACCTCAAGGCGACGATCTTGGAGTCCCTGGACGCGCTCATGAAGCTGGTCGCTGAATCTGAGGCCGACCTGGGGGCCGGGAGGGCTCGGAAGGGGAGCGGAGGCTCCGTGGATGTGGTGCCGGTGACTGTAACCACCGACACCACGTTCACGGTGCCTCCGGACTCCGGACTGAGCGCAAAGCTCGACGAGCACTCTCGGCTCCTCCTGGAGAGCAATGAGCGGATGAAGGCTCTCCAGGAACAGCTCGCGAAGAGCAGTCAGGTGGTCGGGGAACAGCGGCTCAGCTACGCCAGCGTGGCCGCTGTGAAATCGCAGCAACCTACAAGGCCCGCGGCGCTGCACTCGGTGGTCGTCACTTCCGAGAACGAGAAGGAGACGGCGGATCAGGTTCTCGGAAGGGTGCGGGAGACCATAGACGCAAAATCAGGATGGGTGAAGGTGGACCGGGTTCGGAAGGCCAAGGACCGTAAGGTTATAATGGGATTCGGGACTGCCGAGGATAGGAGGAGGGCGAAGGAGCGACTAGGGAAAGAAGGATCGGGCCTCGTTGTCGAGGACGTCAAGAATAGAGACCCGCTTTTCGTCCTCAGAGGCGTCTTGGCTGTCAACACTGACGGCGACATTGTCAAGGCCCTGAGGAACCAAAATCGGGATCTCTTTGACGGCCTCGGCCCCGGGGATGACCGCCTCGTGGTAAAATACCGTCGGAAGGTCAGGAACCCGCACGTGGTCAACGTAGTCCTGAGTGCGTCGCCCACCCTCTGGGCGAGGATAACCGGCGTGGGCTCAGTCCATGTCGACCTCATGAGGGTGCGAGCAGAGGACCAGTCTCCGCTGGTCCAATGCACGCGATGCCTCGGGTTTGGCCACGGGCGCAAGTACTGCAAGGACCCGGCAGACCTCTGTAGTCACTGTGGCGGGCCGCACCTGCGCTCTAAATGCGCGGATTGGCTGGCGGGGTCCCCACCTTCCTGCCGGAACTGTTGTCGCGCGAAGTTCGACAATGTTGAACATAACGCATTTAGCGACAACTGTCCCGTCAGGAAGAGGTGGGATGACCTCGCCCGGCAATCCGTAGCGTATTGCTAAGGGCGTGCCGGCGGACCCAGTGGCTATAAAAATCCTCCAGGCGAATCTCCAGCGCAGTAAGTTGGCATACTCCGAGCTGCTGATTCAGGCCTCAGAACTACGTGCGCGGATGGCTTTGGTACAGGAGCCATACGTCGGCGGAACAGGGCGTGTGAAGAGTCAAAATGGGATCAGAGTCTTCCAGTCTGCGGATCATGGAAGTGGGACTGTAAAGGCCGCGGTCATAGTCTTCGACGCGGACCTTCACATCACACAGTACCCGAAACTCACCACTAACAACATCTCAGTGGTGGGGATCCGAGTCCGCAACTGGGAGATCATCCTGGTTTCATTTTACTTTGAGCCCGACCTGCCGATGGACTCGTACCTAGCTCATCTGCGCCGGGTGCAGCGTGAGACGGGAGCTCGGAGTATGATCATTGGGGGTGACTCCAATGCTAAGTGCGTCTGGTGGAAGAGTCCCGTGACCGACCGCAGAGGCGAGGAACTACACGGGGCGCTGGAGGACCTCGGACTTTGCATCCTGAACCAAGGGGAAACCCCTACCTTTGATACTATCCGGGGCGGCGTAAGGTACAGCAGCTATGTTGACATAACTGCTGTATCGCCGGATCTGTATGGCTTGGTGGACGACTGGCGCGTGCGCGAGGACCTGACCAGCTCGGACCACAATGGCATATCCTTCACATTGACGACAAGGTGCATCAACAAAAACTTTATCAAACATACCACACGGCTTTATTACACTAAAAACGCGAATTGGGCCCAGTTTCGTGAGAAACTGGGCCAAATTATCAGTAGGGAAAATTTTACTATAGACATTTTAAGAAACTTAGAAATAGGGCCAGATTTAGATAAAACCGTAGAAAAATTTAACAAAATAATTGCCGAAGCATGCGCCTTGTCGATTCCGCCCATAAAGCGGAAAGATGTGGTGAATATGCCATGGTGGAACGAGGGGTTGGCAGCGCTCAAGCGCGAGGTGGCCACCAAGAAATGCAGAATTCGGTGTGCAGCGCCGGTTAGGCGTCAAATGGTAGTCGGGGAGTACCTGGAAGCGAAGGAGCGCTATGAGACCGAGGTGAGGCATGCGCAGACGCGCAGCTGGGTCGCCTTCTGTGAGCGTCAGGACGGGGAATCAGTTTGGGGGGGTATCTACCGGGTCCTCGGCAGAACCTCCAGGAGAGACGAAGATCCACCGCTGGTGGTGAACGATATGGAGCTAGACGCCAAAGGCTCGGTGAGGCTTATGGCCGAAACCTTCTACCCGGAGGACTCCGAAGAGGATGACTCCGAGGAGCACCGAAGGGTGAGGGTACAAGCCGAGCTCTTTGACGTTGAAACTTCTTCGGATTCGACGGACCCGCCTTTCACTCCTTTAGAGTTGAAATTGGCCTGCCGGTCCTTCAATCCGAAGAAGGCTCCAGGCGCGGACGGTTTTACCGCCGATATATGTTTGCACGCGATAGAGTATGACCCCGGTCTCTCATTGGCCCTTTTCAACAGGTGCCTCGAACTCCGGCATTTTCCCGAGCCCTGGAAGGAGGCTACGGTGATCTTCCTCCGGAAGCCGGGAAAGAACACCTACACGACACCGCGGTCGTATCGGCCGATTGGTCTCCTTCCGGTGCTGGGGAAAGTGCTGGAGAAGATGCTTGTCGCCAGGTTGAAATACCATATAGCGCCCAGGCTCAGTACCCGTCAGTTCGGCTTTATGCCCCAGCGTAGCACCGAGGACGCCCTCTATACACTAGTAGAACACATAAGACGCGGATTGACAAACAAAAAGCTATTGACGCTTGTGTCTCTAGATATAGAGGGCGCCTTCGACAACGCTTGGTGGCCTCGCATTAAAGTCCGGCTGGCGGAGGAACGAGTGCCGTTTAACATCCGTAGGCTCCTGGGCAGCTACTTGAGCGGCAGGCATGTTCGCGCACGGTACTGCGGGGAAGAGCACGTGAGAGAAACCGGGAAGGGTTGCGTGCAAGGGTCTATCGGCGGGCCGATTTTGTGGAACCTCTTATTGGATCCACTGCTTCGTGAGTTGGAGGCTAGACATTACTACGTGCAGGCGTTCGCTGACGATGTGGTGTTGGTCTTTGAGGGCAAGACGGCTCTTGAGGTCGAAAACCACGCCAATGCCGCCCTCGAGCATGTGAGGGAGTGGGGAGTCCAGAATAAACTGAAGTTTGCGCCGCACAAGACCAGTGCTATGGTCATCACGCGCAAACTGAAGTATGACACCCCACGCCTCCACATGGGCGGGGTCGACATCGGTATGGTGGGCGAAATCAAATTACTGGGAGTCGTCCTAGACCAACGCCTTACCTTCAACACGCACGTCGCGAACGTCTGTAAGAAGGCCGTCACCTTCTATTCCCAGCTTTCGAGAGCCGCGAAGGCGAGCTGGGGCCTCCACCCCGAAGTCATCCGCGTTATTTACAGAGCGGTGGTTGAGCCCGTGATACTGTATGCGGCTGCCGTTTGGGCGCCGGCTGTGGATAAGCTAGGTGTACGTAAGCAGCTGAACGTGGTCCAGCGGGGCTTTGCGCAGAAGCTGTGTAGGGCATACCGCACCACCTCCCTGAACTCAGCACTGTTGCTCGCTGGG
>JAUPFZ010000005.1:23770000-23807500 GCA_036937285.1 Euphydryas editha | reverse complement strand
GTGGGAAAAAAAAAAAAAAAAAAAAAAAAAAAGTGAACCGATTTTTACAAAAAGTGCATCAAAAGTTGCGTCTCAGTGCGCCCTACACGGTGATATATCGTTTTACTTCGGCTGTGTTCGTTTTCCCAGTGAAAAGTGCTGAAAAGTGACAGTTTTACAAAAATTAAAAACTTTGACGGCGTACGCCGCTCAAACAAGATCGACGACGTATACTTTTTATTACGTCGTTCGATGCGCCATTAAAAGACCTTTCATTTGACACCAATTTTGGATTTTTCTCGCGCAAGCGCGCGGAATTAAAATTAAAAAAAAAAAAAAAAAAAAAAAAAAAAAAAAAAAAAAAAAAAAAAAAAAAAAAAAAAAAAAAAAAAAAAAAAAAAAAAAAAAAAAAAAAAAACCGAAGACCACGTGGCCACGTGGTCTTGGATCCAGCGGGGTGAGGGAGGTGTTACGCACCTCATTCGACGCGGCGCAACGCGGCGAGCTCAGCGGCGTTTGCAGCATAATTTTAAGGTTTGTGGTTCCGGAGTTATCAGGTTTTAAAAATTTATTCAAAATTCAAAATTTATTAAAATTTATTATTTCAAAATTGAAAGCGACGACCCCCCTTTATTTTTTGCGTTTTAGATAGACCTCATTGAGGTCTACTAACATACCAAAATTCAGATTTTTTCGACCAGTAGTTTCGGAGTAAAAATTTTTTGAAAATTCGAGTGGGGCACGTGGGGTTGCAACCCCTGGACCGATCGCTCCGGAACCTATTTTAAAAAAAAATTGTATATAGCTCATTTAGGTTAATAAATTTTTTGTAGATTTTTATAATAGTTTTTGTACATTTTATTTTAAATTTTATTGCAAAATTGTGTGTTTTTTCAACCCCATAAATCGGGGGGTTGATTCTAAAAATTTTTTGTGTCGTCCATTTACTAGGTAATAAAAAGCCCGATCGTTTGAGCCCAAGCACGAGTGGTTTCGACCGAGTACACACGATTTGGTGAAATTATTGTCTCGTGGCGGCCATCTTGTCCGCCATCGGTAAAATATTAAATACCGAATATCTCGGGCTTGGGTTAGCGCTCGAACTTGCGGTTTTCGACGTCTAGTCGGGCAAAACGAGGGCTACAACTCTGACACGTCAGCGACTCTAGGTAGAGTTGACCCCCCGAGCCCTACCTTTGGGCTCATATCCCGGTAGAGCTCGTGGAGACCATCACGGAGAGCCGTCGCACGCTGTTTTGCGACCGGCGGTTCCCGAGATATTGAATTTTAAAATCTCGCGCAAAGTGCGCGGACGCCATCTTGGTTTTCTTTTGGGCGCAATATCTCGGCAACCGCTGGTCGTAGCGAGACGCGGTTTCCACCGGGGTGGTTGGCATATTTAGGGTCACAAAATTGGACTATCGGGAGCTCTATACAGAGTTACCCCGAAAATTGTGAAAATACCACCGGTTTCGGGCAGAGGGCAAAGAGCCCAGCACGGGGAGCCGTCGCTCGTGTCTCTGCGACCGGCGGTTCGCGAGTTATTGATTTTTGAAATTTTGGTTGCGGCGGAACCACTTTTTGGTCCGCCATCTTTGAAAAATTAAAATCGCGATAGCTCGGGAACCGTTGGTCGTAGAGCGACGCGGTTTTCTCCGCTGACCTGCCCCCGGCTAGGACTATCAGCTGGTACTGATCCGGCGACTCTACCTAGAGTCGTTGTAGAGACTCTCCGCGAATCGGCTGCGGAAGTGTTTATATTAGTTTTAAGTTAGTTTTTAAGTCATTTTAAGTGCTGTATTATTGTACAGTGTACTTTTTGACGGAACACTCTCTGTTTTTGATATATACACCCCGCTATTGCGGAAATTTTAAAAAAAAACTTTTGACTTTTAAAAAAAAAATTTTTTTTTTTTTTTTTTTTTTTTTTACAATTTTATTTCTGACAATTTTATTTATATTTTAAAAAGTTAACGCGACCTTACCATGATTCGCACCCCGGTAAAAGATATGGACACGACGAACCTACCCACAACCCCCCCCAAGGAAGTCAAAAAATTGAATCGGCGTAGTCTGGAGCAGTGGGAGGGTGCCGCCACTGACCCTTCCTCTACAAAGGCTCGGGGCGCCCCGACCACCTCCAAAGTTAAGAAAACGACCCCGAAGCGGCCTGATAGTCCGAAGGAGGGAGGGGAGGCGCGGATCCGCTCACCGGTGGCGACCACGGAACGGACAAGGGTGCAGCGAGCGGCTGATTTTGTAAAAAAGGCGAAATCCCAACTTGAAACGTCCAGGAACCTCAGGGCCGATATTAAAGTTTCGTTCTTGAGGTCCCTGGACGGGCTCGAGAAACTCGTCGCTGAGTCCGAGGCCGAACTGCTGGCCGAGAGGGCTCGCAAGGGGAGCGAGGGCCCCGTGAAGGTGGTGCCGGTGACTATCGACACCGACGCCACATTTACGGTGCCCCCGGACTCCGGGTTGAGCGCTAGGCTTGACGAGCACTCCCGGCTTCTCCTGGAGAGCAACGAGAGGATGAGGGCTCTCCAGGAGCAGCTTGCGGGGTGCAGCAGGGCGGCTGAGGAGCAGCGGCGGAGCTATGCGAGCGTGGCCGCCGCAAGGCCGCAACAGCCGATGAGGCCTGCGGCCTTGCATTCTGTGGTCGTCACCTCCCAGGACGAGACGGAGACAGGAGAGGAGGTCCTCGGGAAGGTGAGGCGGACCATAGACGCCAAGGAAGGGTGGGTAAAAATCGACCGGGTCCGAAAAGCTAAGGACCGGAAGGTTATCATGGGGTTCGGGACTGCTGAGGACAAGCGAAAGGTAAAGGAACGGCTCACAAAGGAAGGAACGGGCCTCGTTGTCGAGGACATCAAAAATAGAGACCCGCTTCTGGTACTCAGAGGAGTCTTGGCCGTGAATACCGACGGCGATATAATCAAGGCCCTGAGGAACCAGAACCGGGACCTCTTTGATGGCCTGGGCACCGGGGAAGACCGCCTCCTAGTCAAGTATCGCAGGAGGACGAGGAACCCGCACGTGGCCAACGTTGTCCTAAGCGCGTCGCCCACCCTCTGGGCAAGGATAACCGGCGTGGGCTCGGTCCATGTCGACCTCCAGAGGGTGCGAGCAGAAGACCAGTCTCCACTGGTCCAGTGCACGCGATGCCTAGGGTTTGGCCACGGGCGGAAGTACTGTAAGGACCCGGCAGACCTGTGTAGCCACTGTGGAGGGCCGCACCTCAAGGCCAAATGCGCGGATTGGCTGGCGGGTTCCCCACCTTCCTGCCGGAACTGTCGTCCCGCGAAGTTTGACAATGTTGAACACAACGCATTTAGCGACGACTGTCCCGTCAGGAAGAGGTGGGATGACCTCGCCCGTCAATCCGTAGCGTACTGCTAAGGGCGTGCCGGCGGACACAGGGGCTATCAAAATACTCCAGTCGAACCTCCAGCGTAGTAGATTGGCGTACTCCGAGCTGCTGATCGAGGCCTCTAACCAGCGTGCGCGGGTTGCCTTGGTACAGGAGCCATACGTCGGCGGGGAGGGCTATGTGAGGGGTAGGAATGGGATCAGAGTCTTCCAGTGTGCGGACCGTGGAAGTGGGACTGTAAAGGCCGCGATCATAGTTTTTGACACGGACCTTCACATTACACAGTTTCCGAAACTCACCACGAACAACATCTCAGTGGTGGGGATCCGTGCCCGCAACTGGGAGATCATCCTGGTTTCATTCTACTTTGAACCTGACCTGCCGATGGACTCGTACCTGGCACATCTGCGCCGGGTGCAGCGCGAGACAGGGGCTCGGAGTATTGTTATTGGAGGCGACTCCAATGCGAAGTGCGCTTGGTGGGGAAGCCCCGTGACCGATCGCAGAGGCGACGAACTGCACGGGACACTGGAGGATCTCGGACTCTGCCTCCTGAACCGAGGGGAAACCCCTACGTTCGACACTATCCGGGGTGGCGTGAGGTACAGCAGTTATGTTGACATAACTGCTGTATCGCCGGACCTTTATGGCTTGGTGGACGACTGGCGCGTGCGCGAAGACCTGACCAACTCGGACCACAATGGCATATCCTTTACATTACGGACAAGGCACATCAACAAAAACCATATTAGACAAACCACCAGGATCTATTATACCAAGAATGCGAATTGGGCCCAGTTTCGTGAGAAACTGGGTCAAATTTTAAATAGAGAAAAATTCACCCAAAGCCGTTTAAATAGTTTAGATAATAGTTTCGATTTGGATGATACAATCTCAAAATTTAACAAAATCATAGCAGAAGCATGCGCCTTGTCCATTCCGCCTATTAAGCGGAAAGATGTACTGAATATGCCATGGTGGAACGAGGGGTTGGCAGCGCTTAAGCGTGAGGTGGCCACCAAGAAATGTAGGATTCGGTGTGCAGCGCCGGTTAGGCGTCAGAAGGTAGTTGGGGAGTACCTCGAGGCGAAGGAAAGGTATGAGACCGAAGTCAGGCATGCGCAGACGCGCAGCTGGGTTGCCTTCTGTGAGCGCCAGGACGGGGAATCGGTATGGGGGGGAATCTACCGGGTCCTCAGCAGAACATCCAGGAGAGACGTAGATCCACCGCTGGTGGTAAACGATATGGGGCTAGACGCCAAAGGCTCGGTGAGGCTTATGGCCGAAACCTTCTACCCGGAGGACTCCGAAGAGGACGACTCCGAGGAGCACCGAAGGGTGAGGGTACAAGCCGAGCTCTTTGACGTCGAAACCTCTTCGGATGTGTCGGACCCGCCTTTCACTCCTTTGGAGTTGAAATTGGCCTGCCGGTCCTTCAATCCGAAGAAGGCTCCAGGCGCGGACGGTTTTACCGCCGATATATGTTTGCACGCGATAGAGTATGACCCCGATCTCTCGCTTGCTCTTTTCAACAGGTGCCTCGAACTCCGGCATTTTCCCGGGCCCTGGAAGGAGGCAACGGTGATCTTCCTCCGCAAGCCGGGGAAGAGCACCTACACGACACCGCGGTCGTATCGGCCGATAGGTCTCCTTCCGGTGTTGGGGAAAGTGTTGGAGAAAATGCTTGTCGCTAGGCTTAAACATTATATAGCGCCCAGGCTCAGCACCCGCCAGTTCGGCTTTATGCCCCAGCGGAGTACCGAAGACGCCCTCTATACACTGGTTCAACACATCAGATTAGGTCTGACTAATAAAAAGCTGATGACGCTTGTGTCCCTGGATATAGAGGGCGCCTTCGACAACGCTTGGTGGCCACGTATAAAAGTCCGGCTGGCGGAGGAACGAGTGCCGTTTAACATCCGGAGGCTCCTGGGCAGCTACCTGAGCGGCAGGCATGTTCGCGCACGATACTGCGGGGAGGAGCACGTGAGGGAAACTGGGAAGGGTTGCGTGCAGGGAAACTGGGAAGGGTTGCGTGCAAGGGTCTATCGGTGGGCCGATTCTGTGGAACCTCCTTTTGGATCCACTTCTTCGGGAGTTGGAGGCGAGGAATTATTACGTACAGGCATTCGCTGACGATGTGGTGTTGGTCTTTGAAGATAAGACGGCTCATGAGGTCGAACACCAAGCTAATGCCGCCCTCGAGCATGTGAGGGAGTGGGGAGTCCAGAACAAACTGAGGTTTGCGCCGCACAAGACCAGTGCCATGGTCATCACGCGCAAACTGAAGTATGACACCCCACGCCTCCACATGGGCGGGGTCGACATCGGTATGGTGGGCGAAATCAAATTACTGGGAGTCGTCCTAGACCAACGCCTTACCTTCAACACGCACGTCGCGAACGTCTGTAAGAAGGCCGTCACCTTCTACGCCCAGCTTTCGAGAGCCGCGAAGGCGAGCTGGGGCCTCCACCCCGAAGTCATCCGCGCTATTTACAGAGCGGTGGTTGAGCCCGTGATACTGTATGCGGCTGCCGTTTGGGCGCCGGCTGTGGACAAGCTCGGCGTTCGTAAGCAGCTGAACGTGGTCCAGCGGGGCTTTGCGCAGAAGCTGTGTAGGGCATACCGCACCACCTCCCTGAACTCAGCACTGTTGCTCGCTGGGATACTCCCCCTTGACCTGCGCGTCCGCGAGGCTGCGGCGCTGTACGGCGCGAGGAGGGGTATACCCCAGGACGCGATAGGGGATCGGGAGGTGGAACGGATGTCCTCAGCTCTGCGGTCTCCGCACCCCGCCCAGTATATCGACCTGGACTTCCAGTGCCTGGTGGACGAGGAACAACTCGCGGCAAATTCCGATCACGACTTAAACATCTACACGGACGGCAGTAAGATTGAGGGCAAAGTGGGTGCGGCGTTATCCATATGGAGAGGCGCCGCCGAAACCAAAACCCTCAAGCTTACTTTGCCGTCCTTTTGCACCGTCTACCAGGCGGAACTCCTGGCGATATGCAGGGCGGCGCGGACGGCCGCAGATAACTCGGCCAGATCAATCGGAATTTATTCCGACTCTCTGTCGGCACTGCAGACAACCGTAAATACAGTTGCCCTCCACCCCCTGGCCGTTGAGGCGCGGGGCCACCTGCGTAGGGCTTTGGCACAGGACAAACTTGTCAATTTGTTCTGGATCAAAGCCCACGCGGGACTAGAGGGGAACGAGCGTGCCGACCATCTGGCCAAGGAAGCTGCGCTAAAGTCTAAACGCAGTTTCGACTATGACAGCTGCCCGGTTTCGTTCATCAAGCGAAGCATTCGTATGCGGTCGCTTGATGAATGGAACCAGCGATACCGGGCCGGTGAGACAGCCGGTGTCACCCGGGTCTTTTTCCCGGACGCGATAGCCGCATACCGTATCATCGGCAAAATAAAGGTGGACAGATTTGTCACCCAGGTATTGACGGGGCATGGTGGATTCTCCGAGTACTTGCACCGCTTCAAGTGCAAGGAGAGTCCATCGTGCGTCTGCGATCCTGCGTGTTCTGAGTCTGTCCTCCACGTCCTCCTGGACTGCCCGGCCCATGGTTATGAGAGACAGATAGTCGAAAGCCTTTTGGGAACGAAACTTGATCTGAACGCGCTTTCGGGAATCGTATATAGTAAGAACAGAGATGTGTTCCTAAATTATTGTAAAAAATTGTGTATGTTGGTTAATAATAGGAATAGAGTTTAAGTATGTTAGGTAATTATAATATTGTTATAAATATACTAGCATAGATTAAATAGTTTATAGGAACATAGTTAATAAGTTATAATTGTATTGCATTGTATAAAATATCTATTTTATGCAATCAAGAAATTGTAACAAAATTGTATAGTAAGTTTCTGTAATAATTGTATTCTGTCTCTTGTAAATAATTGTAGATTCTAAGTTGTTAAAATTGTTAGTATAGATTGTAGTTTTTAGTAGATAAGAAAAATTTTGTTCAACTGAAATAAATGTTACCCTTTTTGTCTCCCCTTAACTGCCCCGAGTTCCTAGATATAAGTACACACCTTGAGCCTTCAGCTAAGAGCAAAAGATGATGTATGAGAGAAGAAAATTAGTATGCCGGAATGAAAGTGCGAGAAGCATAAATGCGAGAGCTATGTATGAATGAGTTTGCTTAAAAATACCTTTGTAAACAACAGTCTCCCGTGAATCGTGGGAGGTTTAGTATAAAAAAAAAAAAAAAAAAAAAAAAAAAAAAAAAAAAAAAAAAAAACCTAACCTAACCTAACCTAACCTAACCTAACCTAACCTAACCTAACCTAACCTAACCTAACCTAACCTAACCTAACCTAACCTAACCTAACCTAACCTAACCTAACCTAACCTAACCTAACCTAACCTAACCTAACCTAACCTAACCTAACCTAACCTAACCTAACCTAACCCCCCTTCCGCCGTCGAACGCACTCAGAGGTGGACGTGTACATCTATTTTTTGCTGCTGCTCCGCACATTTTAAAGTTTTAAAAATCAATTTAACTGGGAAAAAGTGCACCGATTTTTATGTGCTACATATCAAAAGTTGCGTCTTGGTGCCCCCTACATGGTGGTATAAGTGGTTACTTCGGTTGTGATCGTTTTCGAAGTGAAAAGTGGAGAAAAGTGACAATTTTTCGAAAATTAAAAACTTTGACGGCGTACGTCGCTCGATTTAGATCGACGACGTATACTTTTTATTTTACCATTCGACGCGGCTTTTAAAGCCCTTTCGTTTGATACCAAATTTGGATTTTTTCCGTGCAAGCGCGCGGGAATATAATCAAAAAACCGACGACCACGTGGCCACGTGGTCTTCGATCCAGCGGGGTGAGGGAGGTGCTGCGCACCTCAATCGACGCGGCGCAACGCGGCGAGTTCAGCAGCGTTTCGACCATATTTTTAAGGTTAGTGGTTCCGGAGATATTTGGTTTTAAAAAATTTGTCAAAATTCAAAATTTATTATTTTAAAATCTAAAGCGACGACCCCCCATTATTTTTTGCGCTTTGGATAGGCCTCAACAAGGTCTAACAACATACCAAATTTCAGATTTTTCGGCTTGATAGTTTTGGCACAATAATTTTTTGAAAATTTGAGTGGGGCACGTGGGGTTGCAACCCCTGGACCTATCTCTCCGGAACCCCCTTCAAAAAATTGTATATAGTTAGTTTAAGTAGTTAAATTTTTTGTAGATTTTTAAAATTATTTTTAATATTTTTAATTTGAATTTTAGTTGAAAAAATAGTGTTTTTCCACCCTTAAAAATCGGGGGTTGGTTATATAATTATATTGAATAGTCTACTGTATAGGTATTAAAAAACCCTGCAAAACGAGCCCAAGCACGACCAGATTCGGTTAAAAACAACCGAATTTAGAAAAAATTTGACAATTGGTGGCCACATTGGCGGCCATATTGAAAAATTTAAAATCGTTATAACTCCGGCTCTGTGGGTCGTAGAGACACGCGACTTTCACAGTCGTGCTAGTCATACTCGGTAGTATCATCTGGTTGTGCTTGGAACTCAATACAGAGTCGACCCCCCCGATAGCATTTTTAGCGCAATACTCGGGTAGATCCCGAAAGGGCAAGAACGGGAAGCCGTCGCACGCTGTTCTGCGGCCAGCGGTTCCCGAGATATTGATTTTTAAAATCTGGCGCAAAGTGCGCGGACGCCATCTTGGTTTTCTTTGGGGCGCAATATCTCGGCAACCGCTGGTCGTAGCGCGACGCGGTTTTCGCCGTTGCTGTTGCCGTAGCGAGAGCTACATTACTAGGGTAGAGGGAACTCTATATAGAGTTTTTCCCCCAAATTCGGTTTGGGGGCAAAAATCGGTTAGATCTCGTTGAGACCAGTACGGGGAGCCGTCGCACGCTGTTCTGCGACCAGCGGTTCCCGAGATAAAAATTTTTAAATTTCAGTCTAGACTTAGACAAACTGCGCGGGCGTAATACCTGAAAATTTTGAACCGCAATATCTCGACAACCGCTGGTCGTAGCGCGACGCGGTTTTCACCGTTGGTCGGCCCCCGTTAAGGGCTACGCAATCGGTCTGTTTTGGTGGCTCTACGTAGAGCCATAATAGAGTTCGCTCTACATTCGGGGCGGAAGTTAGATTTTAAGCTAGTTTAAGTAGATTTAGGTTTATTGAAGTGCTGTAGACATTCTACAGCACACTTTAAGACAGGAACAGTCTCTGTTTTTATTATATACAACCCGCTATTGCGGCGATTTTACAACTGACATCTTTTAAATTATTGACTTTGTTTATTATTTGTTTTATTATTTTATCATTTTAATTTGTAAACGCGACCTCCCTGATCATGATGCCTGCTATCCGGACCCCGGTAAAGCAGACGGAGGAGAAAAATCCACCCTCTACTTCCCCCAAGGAAGTTAAAAAATTGACGAGGCATAGTCTGGAGAAGTGGGAGGGTGCTGCCGCTGGACCTTCCTCTACAAAGGCCCAAGGCGCCCCGACCACCTCCAAAGTTAAAAAGCCAACTCCCACAGTTGTTGACAGCCCGAAAGAGGGGGGGGGAAGTACGGGTTTTCCTAAGCGGGTTGAGAGCTCGAAAGGGGGGGAAGAAGTGCTAATTCACTTACCGGTGGCGACCACTGGGCGGACTAGGGTGCAGCGGGCTATGCATCAACATTTGAAGGCGAAACAGGCGGTGGACGCGTCCAGGAACCTCAGGGGCGACCTCAAGGCGACGATCTTGGAGTCCCTGGACGAGCTCAAGAAGCTGGTTGTTGACTCCGAAGCCGAATTGAGAGCCGAGAGGGCTCGGAAGGGGGGCGGGGGCTCCGTGGAGGTGGCGCCGGTGGCTATGGTCACCGACACTACATTCACGGTGCCCTCGGACTCCGGTTTGAGCGCTAGGCTCGACGAGCACTCTCGGCTCCTCTTGGAGAGCAATGAAAGGATGAAGGCCCTCCAAGAGCAGCTTACAAAGTGCAGCAGGGCGGCCGAGGAGCAACAGCGTAGCTACGCCTGTGTGGCTGCAGCAAGACCGCAGCAGCCTTTGAGACCCGCGGCCCTCCAGTCAGTGGTCGTCACGTCCCAGGACGAGAAGGAGACGGGCGAGGAGGTCCTGGGAAAGGTGAGGCAGACGATAAACGCTAAAGACGGGTGGATTAAGGTAGACCGGGTTCGGAAAGCAAAGGACCGAAAGGTCATAATGGGATTCGGGACTGCCGAGGACAGAAGAAAGGCGAGGGAACGGTTAGAGAAGGAAGGATCGGGCCTCAGGGTTGAGGACGTCAAAAACAGAGACCCCCTTCTGGTCCTTAGAGGTGTCCTTACTATCAACACCGATGGTGATATAGTGAAGGCCCTAAGGAACCAGAATCGGGACCTCTTTGACGGCCTCGGCCCCGGGGATGACCGCCTGGAAGTAAGGTACCGCAGAAGGGTGCGGAACCCGCACGTGGCCAACGTCGTGCTGAGTGCGTCGCCCACCCTCTGGGCGAGGATAACCGGTGTGGGCTCTGTCCATATCGACCTCCAGAGGGTGCGAGCGGAGGACCAGTCTCCACTGGTCCAGTGCACGCGATGCCTCGGATACGGCCACGGGCGAAAGTTCTGCAAAGACCCAGCAGACCTCTGTAGCCACTGTGGCGGGCCGCACTTACGCTCCAAGTGCGCGGACTGGCTGGCGGGGTCCCCACCTTCCTGCCGGAACTGTCGTCGCGCGAAGTTCGACAATGCCGAACATAACGCATTCAGCGACGACTGTCCCGTCAGGAAGAGGTGGGATGACCTCGCCCGGCAATCCGTAGCATATTGCTAAGGGCGTGCCGGCGAACCCAGTGGCTCTCAAAGTCTTCCAGACGAACCTCCAGCGCAGTAAATTGGCACACTCCGAGCTGCTGATCGAAGCCTCTAACCAGCGTGCGCGGGTTGCTTTGGTACAGGAGCCATACGTCGGCGGAACAGGGCGCGTGAAGAGTCAGAATGGGACCAGAGTCTTCCAGTGTGCGGACCATGGAAGTGGGACTGTAAAGGCCGCGATCATAGTTTTTGACGCGGACCTCCACATCACACAGTACCCGAAACTCACCACGACCAACATCGCAGTGGTGGGGATCCGAATCCGCAACTGGGAGATCATCCTGGTCTCATTTTACTTTGAGCCCGACCTGCCGATGGACTCGTACCTAGCACATCTGCGCCGGGTGCAGCGCGAGACAGGAGCTCGGAGTGTTATAATTGGGGGCGACTCCAATGCCAAGTGCGTCTGGTGGGGGAGTCCCGTGACAGATCGCCGAGGCGAGGAACTGCACGGCTCACTGGAGGACCTCGGGCTCTGCATCCTGAACCGAGGGGAAACCCCTACATTTGACACTATCCGGGGCGGCGTAAGGTACAGCAGTTATGTTGACATAACTGCTGTATCGCCGGACCTATTCAGCTTGGTGGACGACTGGCGCGTGCGTGAGGACCTGACCAGCTCGGACCACAATGGCATATCCTACACATTAACGACGGGGCGCATGAACAAAAATTTCATTAAACACACCACTAGGCTTTACTATACCAAAAATGCAAATTGGGCCCAGTTTCGTGAGAAACTGGGCCAAATTATACATAGAGAAAATTTAACTATAGACCATTTAAAAAATTTAGCAACAGGCCCAGATTTAGACCATACAATTGAAAAATACAACAAAATTATTGCAGAAGCATGCGCCTCGTCTATTCCTCCCATTAAGCGTAGGGATGTGTTGAATATGCCATGGTGGAACGAGGGGTTGGCAGCGCTCAAGCGCGAGGTGGCCACCAAGAGGTGTAGGATTCGGTGTGCAGCGCCGGTTAGGCGTCAAAAGGTAGTTGGGGAGTACCTCGAGGCGAAGGAGCGTTACGAGACCGAGGTGAGGCATGCGCAGACACGCAGCTGGGTCTCCTTCTGTGAGCGCCAAGACGGGGAATCGGTGTGGGGGGGAATATATCGGGTCCTCGGCAGAACCTCCAGGAGAGACGAAGATCCACCGCTGGTGGTAAACGATATGGAGCTAGACGCCAAAGGCTCGGTGAGGCTTATGGCCGAAACCTTCTACCCGGAGGACTCCGAAGAGGATGACTCCGAGGAGCACCGAAGGGTGAGGGTACAAGCCGAGCTCTTTGACGTTGAAACTTCTTCGGATGTGACGGACCCGCCTTTCACTCCTTTAGAGCTGAAATTGGCCTGCCGGTCCTTCAATCCGAAGAAGGCTCCAGGCGCGGACGGTTTTACCGCCGATATATGTTTGCACGCGATAGAGTTTGACCCCGAACTCTCACTGGCTCTTTTCAACAGGTGCCTCGAGCTCCGGCATTTTCCCGAGCCCTGGAAGGAGGCCACGGTGATCTTCCTCCGGAAGCCGGGTAAGTCTACTTACACGGCACCGCGGTCGTACCGGCCGATTGGTCTCCTTCCGGTGCTGGGGAAAGTGCTGGAGAAAATGCTTGTCGCCAGGCTAAAACACCATATAGCGCCCAGGCTCAGTACCCGCCAGTTCGGCTTTATGCCCCAGCGTAGCACCGAGGACGCCCTCTATACTCTGGTAGAACATATTCGTAATGGATTAAGGAATAAAAAATTGTTAACATTAGTATCCCTAGATATAGAGGGCGCCTTCGACAACGCTTGGTGGCCTCGCATAAAAGTCAGGCTGGCGGAGGAGCGAGTGCCCATTAACATCAGGAGGCTCCTGGGCAGCTACCTGAGCGGCAGGCATGTTCGCGCACGATACTGTGGGGAAGAGCACGTGAGAGAAACCGGGAAGGGTTGCGTGCAAGGGTCTATCGGCGGGCCGATTCTGTGGAACCTCTTGTTGGATCCACTACTTCGAGAGTTGGAGGCTGAGAATCATTATGTGCAGGCATTCGCTGACGATGTGGTGCTGGTCTTCGAGGGTGAGACGGCTCATGAGGTCGAACGCCGTGCTAATGCCGCCCTCGAACATGTGAGGGAGTGGGGAGTCCTTAACAAGCTGAAGTTTGCGCCGCATAAGACCAGTGCCATGGTCATCACGCGCAAACTAAAGCATGACACCCCACGCCTCCACATGGGCGGGGTCGACATTGGCATGGTCGGAGAAACCAAGTTACTGGGAGTCGTCCTAGACCAGCGCCTCACCTTCAACACGCACGTCGCGAATGTCTGTAGGAAGGCACTTGCTTTCTATCACCAGCTTTCGAGAGCCGCGAAGGCGAGCTGGGGCCTCCACCCCGAAGTCATCCGCGTTATTTACAGAGCGGTGGTTGAGCCCGTGATATTGTATGCGGCTGCCGTTTGGGCGCCGGCTGTAGATAAGCTCGGAGTTCGTAAGCAGCTGAACGTGGTCCAGCGGGGCTTTGCACAGAAGCTGTGTAGGGCATACCGCACCACCTCTCTGAACTCAGCACTGTTGCTCGCTGGGATACTCCCTCTCGACCTGCGCGTCCGCGAAGCCGCGGCGCTGTATGGAGCGAGGAGGGGTATACCCCAGGACGTGATAGGGGATCGGGAGGTGGAACGGATGTCCTCAGCTCTGCGGTCTCCGCACCCCGCTCAGCATATCGACCTGGAGTTCAAGTGCCTGTCGGACGAGGAACAACTCGCTGACAACATTGGCCACGACTTAAATATCTACACGGACGGCAGTAAGATTGAGGGCAAGGTGGGTGCGGCGTTATCCATATGGAGAGGCGCCGCCGAAACCAAAACCCTCAAGCTTACTTTGCCGTCCTTTTGTACCGTCTACCAGGCGGAACTCCTGGCGATATGCAGGGCGGCGCGGACGGCCGCAGATAACTCGGCCAGATCAATCGGGATTTATTCTGACTCTCTGTCGGCACTGCAAACAACGATAAATCCAGTTGCCCTCCACCCCCTGGCCGTTGAGGCGCGGGGCCACCTGCGCAGGGCTTTGATACAGGACAAACTTGTCAATTTGTTCTGGATCAAAGCCCACGCGGGACTAGAGGGGAACGAGCGTGCCGACCATCTGGCCAAGGAAGCTGCGCTAAAGTCAAAACGCAGTTTTGACTACGACAGCTGCCCCGTTTCATTCATCAAGCGAAGCATTCGTATGCGGTCGCTTGATGAATGGAACCAACGATACCAGGCCGGTGAAACAGCCGGTGTCACCCGGGTCTTTTTCCCGGACGCGATAGCCGCATACCGTATCATCGGTAAAATAAAGGTGGACAGATTTGTCACCCAGGTATTGACGGGGCACGGTGGATTCTCCGAGTACTTGCACCGTTTCAAGTGCAAGGAGAGTCCATCGTGCGTCTGCGATCCTGCGTGTTCTGAGTCTGTCCTCCACGTCCTCCTGGACTGCCCGGCCCATTGTCGAGAGAGGCAGGATTTGGAAATTTTGTTAGACGTCAAACTTGATGTCAATTCACTGTCGGAAATTGTGTGTAATAAAAACAGAGACGTGTTCCTGGAATATTGTAAGAAATTGTGTAAATTAGTTAACAATCGTAATAAGGCTTAAGTAAATTATGTTAGATATTTATAGTGTATTATAAGTAGGTTAACATATAAATATTGTATAGAAATAGGAACATGGTTTTAAGTTAGTGATAAATTTTCTGTAAATTGTATAAAATATTGTGTTTTATATAAATAATTATTTGTTGTTACAATTATGCCGTTAAGTTTTGTGTTGTATTTACCTGCCTCTGTACATAGTTAGTTTTAAGTCATTAAAAGTGTATCAGTTAAGTAAGACCTAGTTTTTAAGAAAAAATTGTAGAACTAAATAAAAAGTTATAAACTGCTTCCCCCCTCACTGTCCCAGTGTTATATAGTTTGTAAGTACACACAATGTGCCCTATGCCATGAATGAAAGTCGATGAATGCTAGACGAACAAGGTATGCAGAATGAATGACGAGCAGAGTACGAGATAGAGAAGTTTGAATGAGTTTGAAAAGAATTAAACACTAGATAGTAAAGAAAAATTGTAAAAACAGTCTTCCCACAATTTCGGGGAGGTCTAGATTGAAAAAAAAAAAAAAAAAAAAAAAAAAAAAAAAAAAAAATTAAAAAATAACCTAACCTAACCTAACCTAACCTAACCTAACCTAACCTAACCTAACCTAACCTAACCTAACCTAACCTAACCTAACCTAACCTAACCTAACCTAACCTAACCTAACCTAACCTAACCTAACCTAACCTAACCTAACCTAACCTAACCTAACCTAACCTAACCTAACCTAACCTAACCTAACCTAACCCCTTTTTCCGCCGCCGAACGCAGTCGAGAGTGGACGTACGCAAGTGTTTTGAGTGCCGCTCCGTGCAAATTTAAGTTTAAAAAATTCATAAAAGTGGTTTTTTCCGCACGAATCTTAACGTGCTATATACCAAAAGTTGCGCAAGAGTGCGCTCTATCTGGCGGTATAATCTGTTTAGTGCGCAAATTGCGATAACTATTTTTAAAACAGTGAAAAGTGCAAAAATTGTGATTTTGAAAACTTTCAATCGAGAACGCTGCTCGATTTAAAGCGACGACATATTGTTTTTTATATGTCATTGGATGCGGCTTTTTAAGCCCTTTAAGGAGATACCACTTTTGGATTTTTTCCGTGCACGCGCGCGGAAATAATTAAGAAAAACTGTCGAGCACGTGGCCACGTGTTTTCACTTCCGGCCGTCTGAGGGCGCTGTAAGCGGACTCATTCGACGGCCTGCAACAAGAGCTGCTCGGAGACACTTCGCTTGTTGAGATAAGTTAAGTGGATACGGAGTTATTGCGTTTCAAAAATTTTTCAAAATTTCAAAATTATTTTTCTCAAAAAGTAAAGCGACGACCCCCCCATATTTTTTATTCAGTTTGTAGAATTCAATTAGATCTATTTATATTTTAAATTTCAAAATTTTCGGCTTAGTGGTTAATTAATTACAATTTTTTGAAAATTAGGGGTTGGCACGTGGGGGTCGAAATAAGGGCGCAATAATTCCGTCACTTATTTTAAAAATTAATATTAAGTTAGTTTAAGTTTTGTAAATTTTTTCAGAATTTTAATTCCACTGTGTATATTTTTAATTGTCAAATTTCTTTAAAAATTTGTGTTTTTCAACCCCCAAAAATCGGGGGTAAATTTTAAAAATTTTTTGTGTACATTATCGCAGAGGACTCAAAAAGCCCGACCAAACGAGCCCAAGCACGACTAGTTTTGATCAAGTACTCTTGAAATAACGTATTTTCAGTTTTGGGGCAGCCATCTTGCCCGCCATTTGCAAAAGTTTCTAACTTGAATATCTCGTGTCTGGGTAATCGTACGAAAGTGCGGTTTTCTTTATATAGCTTATTAAGACGAGGGCTACACTCTTATTACATCAGCGACTCTAGTTAGAGCTGACCACCCGGATCGAAATTTCAGGCGTAGTTCCTGATAGAGCTCGTGAGGGCCGACACGGAGAGCCGTCGCACGCTGTTCTGCGGCTAGCGGTTCCCGAGATATTGAATTTTAAAATCTCGCGCAAAGTGCGCGGACGCCATCTTGGATTTCTTCGAGGCGCAATATCTCGGCAACCGCTGGTCGCAGCGCGACGCGGTTTGCACTGTGGTAGTTGCCGGGGTGAGGACTACGATCGTAGGGTACCGGGGACTCCATACGGAGTTGTCGTGAAAATAGTAGAAATAACCCCGGTTTCGGGTAGAGGGCGAAGAGCCCGTTACGGAGAGCCGTCGCTCGTGTCTCTGCGACCAGCGGTTCGTGAGTTATTAATATTCAAAATTTTGGTTGCGGCGGAACCACCTTTTGGTCCGCCATTTTGAAAAAATTAAATTCGCAATATCTCTGGAACCGCTTGTCGTAGAGCGACGCGGTTTCTTTTGTTGGTTTTCCCCCGGCGACGACCATCAGCTGGTGCAGGTCCGGCGGCTCTACCTAGAGTCGTTGTAGAGACCCTCTGCAAATCGGCTGCGGAGGTGGTTCTACTTAGGTTTAAGTTAGATTTAAGGTATTTGAAGTGCTGTAGATATTCTACAGCACTTATTTAGACAGGAACAGTCTTTGTTTTTGCGATATACAACCCGCTATTGCGGTAATTTTAATTTTGACATTGTGTTTATATTTTTATTTGACTTGTATTTTGTTTAACTGTGTTTGACTTTTTATTTATTTTGACATTAAATTATTTATTTTTCGATTTTATTTTATAACTTCACGCGACCTCCCTGAAAATGGTTCTGGGACTCCGGACACCGGTCAAGCGACCGGAAATAGCGAAACCACCCTCAACTCCCCCCCAGAAAATAAAAAAGTTGCCTAGACTCAGTCTAGAGAAGTTTGAGAGGGCAGCTCCTGAATCAACCTCCACAGGTGTACAGGGCGCCCCCTCCACCTCTAGGCGCAAGACGTCGACCCCTGAGCGGGTAGAGAGTCCGAAAGGGGTGGGGGTGGCTCCCGAGTCGGCTTATACGGCCGGACCGGGCGCCCCCTCCACCTCTAAGCAAAAGACGCCGACCCCAAAGCGGGTTGAGAGTCCGAAGAGGGGGGGGGAATTGTTGGTCTTCTCACCGGTGGCGACCGCCCAGCGGACTAGAGTGCAGCGGGCCACACATTACTATAAGAAAGCCGAAGAGGCAGTGAGCTCGTCCAGGAATCTCAGGAGGGATATCAAAGAGTCCATCCTGAGGTCCCTGGGGGAGCTCAAAAAACTGGTTACTGAGTCCGAGGCTGACCTGAAAGCCGAGAGGGCTCGTAAGGGTGCCGAGGGCTCCGTGGGGGTGGCGCCGGCGACCAAGGCCGCCGACGCCACGTTTGCGGTGCCCTCGGACACCGGACTGAGCATTAAGCTCGACGAGCACTCTCGGCTTCTCCTGGAGAATAATGAGAGGATGAAGGCTCTCCAGGAGCAGCTCAATAGGTGCAGCAGGTCGGCCGAGGAACAGCAGCGCAGTTATGCCTGTGTAGCTGCTGCGAGGCCGCAGCAGCCAGCGAGGCCCGCGGCTCTCCACTCGGTGGTTGTCACCTCCAAGGACGAAGAGGACACAGGAGAGGAGGTCCTTGGAAAGGTGAGGAAAACCCTAAACGCGAAGGAGGGATGGGTTAAAGTCGACCGGGTCCGGAAGGCCAAAGACCGTAAGGTCGTCATGGGCTTTGGCACTGCCGAGGACCGGAGAAAGGCCAAGGAGAGATTGGCGAAGGAAGGGTCGGGCCTCAACGTCGAGGACGTCAAAAATAGAGACCCGCTTCTGATCCTTAGAGGTGTCCTAACAATAAACACCGATGGTGATATTGTAAAGGCCCTAAGGAACCAGAATCGGGACCTCTTTGACGGCCTCGGCCCTGGGGATGACCGACTCGAGGTTAGGTACCGCAGAAGGGCTAGGAACCCGCACGTGGCCAATGTGGTCTTGAGTGCGTCGCCCACCCTCTGGGCGAGGATAACCGGCGTAGGCTCGGTACATATCGATCTCCAGAGGGTGCGAGCAGAGGACCAGTCGCCACTTGTCCAATGCACGCGATGCCTCGGCTATGGCCACGGGAGGAAGTACTGTAAGGACCCAGTAGACCTCTGTAGCCACTGTGGCGGGCCGCACTTGCGCACTAAATGCGCGGATTGGCTGGCGGGGTCCCCACCTTCCTGCCGGAACTGTTGTCGCGCGAAGTTCGACAATGTTGAACACAACGCATTTAGCGACAACTGTCCCGTCAGGAAGAGGTGGGACGACCTCGCCCGGCAATCCGTAGCGTATTGCTAAGGGCGTGCCGGCGAACGCAGTGGTTCTCAAAGTCCTCCAGACGAACCTCCAGCGCAGTAAGTTGGCACACTCCGAGCTGCTGATCGAAGCCTCTAACCAGCGTGCGCGGTTTGCTTTGGTACAGGAGCCATACGTCGGCGGAACAGGGCGTGTGAAGAGTCAAAATGGGATCAGAGTCTTCCAGTGTGCGGACCATGGAAGTGGGACTGTAAAGGCCGCGATCATAGTTTTTGACGCGGACCTTCACATAACACAGTACCCGAAACTCACCACGACCAACATCGCAGTGGTGGGGATCCGAGTCCGCAACTGGGAGATCATCCTGGTTTCATTTTACTTTGAGCCCGACCTGCCGATGGACTCGTACCTAGCACACCTGCGCCGGGTGCAGCGCGAGACAGGAGCTCGGAGTGTTATAATTGGGGGCGACTCCAATGCCAAGAGCGTCTGGTGGGGGAGTCCCGTGACAGATCGCCGCGGCGAGGAACTGCACGGCTCACTGGAGGACCTCGGGCTCTGCATCCTGAACCGAGGGGAAACCCCTACATTTGACACTATCCGGGGTGGCGTAAGGTACAGCAGTTATGTTGACATAACTGCTGTATCGCCGGACCTGTATAGCTTGGTGGACGACTGGCGCGTGCGCGAAGACCTGACCAGCTCGGACCACAATGGCATATCCTACACATTAACGACAAGGCACATCAACAAAAACTTTATCAAGCACACCACAAGAGTCTATTACACTAAACACGCAAATTGGGCCCAGTTTCGTGTGAAACTGGGTCAAATTATCAACAGAGAAAACTTCACAGTAGACCACATTAAAAATTTAACACACGCTTCACAATTAGACAACACAGTTACAAAATACAATACATTAATAGCCGAAGCATGTGCCTCGTCGATTCCGCCCATAAAGCGGAAGGATGTGTTGAATATGCCATGGTGGAACGAGGGGTTGGCAGCGCTCAAGCGTGAGGTGGCCACCAAGAGATGCAGGATTCGGTGTGCAGCGCCGGTTAGGCGTCAGAAGGTAGTCGGGGAGTACCTTGAGGCGAAGGAGCGTTACGAGACCGAGGTAAGGCATGCGCAGACGCGCAGCTGGGTCTCCTTCTGCGAGCGCCAAGACGGGGAATCGGTTTGGGGGGGTATTTACCGGGTCCTCGGCAGAACCTCCAGGAGAGACGAAGACCCACCGCTGGTGGTAGACAATATGGAGCTAGACGCCAAAAGCTCGGTGAGGCATATGGCCGAAACCTTTTACCCGGAGGACTCCGAAGGGGATGACTCCGAGGAGCACCGAAGGGTGAGGGTACAAGCCGAGCTTTTTGACGTTGAAACTTCTTCGGATTCGACGGACCCGCCTTTCACTCCCTTGGAGCTGAAGTTGGCCTGCCGGTCCTTCAATCCGAAGAAGGCTCCAGGCGCGGACGGTTTTACCGCCGATATATGTTTGCACGCGATAGAGTTTGACCCCGAACTCTCACTGGCTCTTTTCAACAGGTGCCTCGAACTCCGGCATTTTCCCGAGCCCTGGAAGGAGGCCACGGTAATCTTCCTCCGCAAGCCGGGGAAGATTACCTACACGACACCACGGTCGTATCGGCCGATTGGTCTCCTTCCGGTGCTGGGGAAAGTGCTGGAGAAAATGCTTGTCGCCAGATTAAAATATCATATAGCGCCCAGGCTCAGTACCCGCCAGTTTGGCTTTATGCCCCAGCGGAGCACCGAGGACGCCCTCTATACACTAGTTGAGCACATCAGATTAGGGTTAAAAAACAAAAAGTTGCTGACGCTTGTGTCACTAGATATAGAGGGCGCCTTCGACAACGCTTGGTGGCCTCGTATCAAAGTCAGACTGGCGGAGGAACGAGTGCCGTTTAACATCCGAAGGCTCCTGGGCAGCTACCTGAGCGGCAGGCATGTTCGCGCACGGTACTGCGGGGAAGAGCACGTGAGGGAAACCGGGAAGGGTTGCGTGCAAGGGTCTATCGGTGGGCCGATTTTGTGGAACCTCTTGTTGGATCCACTGCTTCGAGAGTTGGAGGCTAGACATCACTATGTGCAGGCATTCGCTGACGATGTGGTGCTGGTCTTTGAAGGTGAGACGGCTCATGAGGTCGAAAGCCGTGCTAATGCCGCCCTCGAGCATGTGAGGGAGTGGGGAGTCCTGAACAAACTGAGGTTTGCGCCGCACAAGACCAGTGCCATGGTCATCACGCGCAAACTGAAGTATGACACCCCACGCCTCCACATGGGCGGGGTCGACATTGGCATGGTCGGAGAACTCAGGTTACTGGGAGTCGTCCTAGACCAGCGCCTGACCTTCAACACCCACGTCGCGAATGTGTGTAAGAAGGCCGTCGCCTTCTACGCCCAGCTTTCGAGAGCCGCGAAGGCGAGCTGGGGCCTCCACCCCGAAGTTATCCGCGCTATCTACAGAGCGGTGGTTGAGCCCGTGATACTGTATGCGGCTGCCGTTTGGGCGCCGGCTGTTGATAAGCTCGGTGTTCGAAAGCAGCTGAACGTGGTCCAGCGGGGCTTTGCGCAGAAGCTGTGTAGGGCATACCGCACCACCTCCCTGAACTCAGCACTGTTGCTCGCTGGGATACTCCCCCTTGACCTGCGCGTCCGCGAAGCCGCGGCGTTGTATGGCGCGAGGAGGGGTATGCCCCAGGACGCGATAGGAGATCGGGAGGTGGAACGGATGTCCTCGGCTCTGCAGTCTCCGCATCCCGCCCAGCATATCGACTTGGACTTCCAATGCCTAGGGGACCAGGACCAACTCATGGAGAATATTGACCATGATATCAATATCTATACGGACGGCAGCAAGATTGAGGGCAAGGTGGGGGCGGCGTTGTCCGTATGGACTGGCGCCGCCGAAACCAAAACGCTCAAGCTTGCTTTGCCGTCTTTCTGTACGGTCTACCAGGCGGAACTCCTGGCGATATGCAGGGCGGCGCGGATGGCCGCAGATAACTCGGCCAGATCAGTCGGGATTTACTCCGACTCCCTGTCGGCACTGCAAACGACAATCAATCCAGTTGCCCTCCACCCCCTGGCCGTCGAGGCGCGGGGCCACCTGCGCAGGGCTTTGATACAGGACAAACTTGTCAATTTGTTCTGGATCAAAGCCCACGCGGGACTAGAGGGGAACGAGCGTGCCGACCATCTGGCCAAGGAAGCTGCGCTCAAGTCTAAACGCGCCTTTGACTACGACAGCTGCCCGGTTTCATTCATCAAGCGAAGCATACGTATGCGATCGCTTGATGAATGGAACCAACGATACCGGGCTGGTGAAACTGCCGGAGTCACCCGGGTCTTTTTCCCGGACGCGATAGCCGCATACCGTATCATCGGTAAAATAAAGGTGGATAGATTTGTCACCCAGGTATTGACGGGGCATGGTGGATTCTCCGAGTACTTGCATCGTTTCAAGTGCAAGGAGAGTCCATCGTGCGTCTGCGATCCTGCGTGCTCTGAGTCTGTCCTCCACGTCCTCCTGGACTGCCCGGCCCATGGACGCGAGAGGCAGAACTTGGAAATTTTATTGGGAACTAAACTGGATTTAAGTTCATTACCGCAAATTGTATACAGCAAAGACAGAGACTTGTTCCTGGAATATTGTATAAAAGTATGTAAAATAGTTAATAATAGGAATAAGGTCTAAGAAAATTATGTTAGGTATTTATAGTTAGATATAAGTAGGCTAGCATAAGAATATTGTAATATAAACAGGAACATAGTTTTAAGTTAGTAATAGGTTTTTCTGTAAATTGTATGAAATTTTTATTTCATGCACTTAAAAAATCTTTATTTGTAATTAACTTAGTAAGTAAATTCTGTCTTCTTTTTCTGTACATTCTGCCTCCTGTAAATAATAGCCTTAAGTAAGTGGAAATTGTTAATATTAGTTATGTAAGATTTAGACATTTGAAAATAGATAATAAGTATAAGATGTATTGATAGTCGTGAACTAGATTTATAAATTTTAGACTATAAGGAAAATTGTTAAAGATATTAAATAGTTTACCACAGTCTCCCCCCTGAACCATCCCCACCCTCTGTGTTTTACTTAGTATAAGTACACGAAGGCCTTCTGCCCACGACTGAATGACGATGAATGCGAGATGACAATGGGATGCTGAATGTATGATGACCAGTGCACAAGATGGATATAGCATGAAAGAGTTTTATGACGAAAATCTAACAAATACAAACAAAAACCATATGTAAATACAGTCTCCCAAAGTCTCAGGGAGGTCTAGAAAAAAAAAAAAAAAAAAAAAAAAAAAAAAAAAAAAAAAAAAAAAAAAAAAAAAAAAAAAAAAAAAAAAAAAAACCTAACCTAACCCGTCGCCCGCCATCGAGAACGCACGCGTACGCTGTGTTTCGAAGTCGCTCCGCAAGTTTTAAAGTTTAAAAAATTCGAAAAAGTGGGTTTTTTTGCACCTATTTTAAAGTGCAATATACCAAAAGTTGCGCCTTTGTGCGCTCTACAGTGTGGTGATATTTGTTTTGTGCTCAATTTTTGCGAAGTATTTTTAAAAGTGCAAAAAGTGTGAAAAGTGAAACTTTAAAAACCTTTGAACGCGAACGCTGCCAAAAAGCGATCGATGACATATGGATATTTTTATATCGTCTGATAGAGCTCAGTGGGCTCTTTCATTTGACACCTCCCTTGGATTTTTCCCGTGAAAATCCAGGGAGTTATTCAAGGAAAACCAACGACCACGTGGCCACGTGGTCTTGGATCCAGTGACGTCAGGACATCGCGGTGCGGCTCAATCGACGCGGCGCAACGCGACAAATTCAACGGTACATCAAACATAATTTTAAGTCGTACCCTTGCCGAGTTATTCAACTTACAAAATTTTTTCAAAATTCAAAAATTTTTATTTAAAAAAGTAAAGCGACGACACCCCCATATTTTTTGTTCTTTTGGTAGGTCTCATTGAGATCTACATACATTCTAAATTTCATAATTTTTGGCTTAACCGTTTTGGAGATATAATTTTTTAAAAAATAAGGGTTGACACGTGGGGGTGTAATTTGGGGTTGAATAGCTCTGTAAGATATTTTAAAAAATAGGCCTAATTGTACATAATAATAATTTTAACTTTTTAGAAAAATTTTTTATACTAAAATAAGTAGTTTTTGCCATTTTTGTAAAAAATTTTGTGTTTTTTGCCCTTTAAAAATCGGGGGTTGTTTATTTTTTGTAGATTTAATTTTATTTAAATAGTTCATAACGAGACGAATCCAACGAGCCCAAGCTCGATTAGATTCGTCAAAATACAGCCGAATTGACGGAAAATTCTGTGAGTGGCAGCCATATTGGCCGCCATTTTGGAAACACAAAAAGTGGCATAACTCTGTTATTTAATGTCGTATTGAGACGCGGTTTTCTTTGTGTCTCAAATCGTGGCGGGCTCTACAGCTCACGCGAGGTTGTGGCTCTAGATAGGGTTGACCTCCGGACTGCCATTTTTTGGCCATTTTCAGACAGAGGGCAAAACGCCCATCACGGGGACTCATCGCTCGCGCTTCTGCGACCAGTGGTTCCCGAGATATAAATTTTTGAAATTCGGCCTAGGCCGAAATTTAATGTCTGGCCGCCATATTGAAAATTTTTAAAGCGGAATATCTCGGCAACCGTTGGTCGCAGAGCGACGCGGTTTTCTTTGCTGACCTGCCCCCGGAAGGCTCTATCGGGTGGCACTATCTGGACGACTCTATCTAGAGTCATTGTAGAGATCGAGTGTAGAGTCACTGTGGAAGAGTTTTTAATTAGTTTCTTTTATAGATTTAAGACTAGTAAATATTTTACAATACTTTTTATTGACAGGAACGGGTTTCTGTATTTTTACAAGCCGCTATTGCGGTAATTTTAAAAAATTTGACTATATACTATTTATATTTAATAATTTTAAAAATTTTTATTTTTTATTTTTGACATTTATTTTATTTTCTTTTGATTATTTTACCAACGAACGCGACCTCCACTATACAAATGATGCCCGCTATCCGGACACCGCCCAAACAGCAGAGGGTTACAGACCCACCTATGGACAAACCCTCTACCCCCCCCGCCGAAAGACCCTCTACCTCACCTAAGGAGGTAAGAAAACTAAATCGACGCAGCTTGGAAAAGTGGGAGGGGGCCGCCTCTACCTCTAAGGAGGTACAGGGTGCTCCCACGACCTCCAAGGGGGTACGGGTTGCCCCCACTACCTCCAAAATAAAGAGCGCAACAAGTCGCCCAGTGGCGCACAGCCCGACAGAAAGGGGGGAGGTGCGGGTCCACTCACCCGCGGCAGCCACCAAAAGGAGTAGAGCGCGGGAGGCGGCAGCGCAAGTGGACAAGGCAAAAGCCGCTTTGGAGTTGTCCAGGAACCTGAAGGGCGAAGTTAAAACCACGGTCTTGGTGGTCCTGGATAGGCTCCAAAAGCTGGTGGCCGACTCCGAGGCTGATCTCCAGGCCGAGAAGGCTCGAAAGGGGGGCGGGGGTGCCGTGGGTGAGGCGCCGGTGAATATAAGCACTGACGCCACATTCACGGTCCCCCCGGACTCCGATCTGAGCCAAAAGCTGGAAGAGCACTCCCGGCTGCTCGTGGAGAACAATGAGAGGATGAAGGTCCTCCAGGAGCAGCTGGTGAAGTGCAGCCAAGCGGCCGGAGAGCAGCAACGGAGTTACGCTGGAGTCGTCGCCTCGAAACCGCAGCAGCCCTTGAGGCCTGCAGCCCTACACTCGGTGGTCGTCACCTCCGAGGACGCTGAGGAGACGGCCGAAGAGGTTTTGGGCAGGGTGAGGAAGACCATCGATGCTAAGGATGGGTGGGTCAAGGTGGAGCGGGTCCGGAAAGCCAAAGATAGAAAAGTGATCATGGGCTTTGGGACTGTGGAAGAACGTAAGAAGGCACAAGACAGGCTGACAAAGAAAGGATCGGGCCTCGTGGTCGAGGAGGTTAAGAACAGAGACCCACTTTTGGTTCTCAGAGGCGTCTTGGCCGTCAACACGGACGGCGACGTTATCAAGGCCCTGAGAAACCAAAACAGGGATCTCTTTAGCAACCTCGGCCCCGGGGATGACCGCCTCCTGGTGAAGTACCGCAGGAGGACGAGGAACCCGCACGTGGTCAACGTCGTCTTGAGCGCGTCGCCCACCCTCTGGTCAAGGATAACAGGCGTTGGCTCAGTCCACGTCGACCTTATGAGGGTGCGAGCGGAGGACCAGTCACCGCTGGTCCAATGCACGCGATGCCTCGGCTACGGCCACGGGCGGAAGTACTGCCAAGACCCGGCAGACCTATGTAGCCACTGCGGCGGGCCGCACCTGAAGGCGAAGTGCGCGGATTGGCTGGCAGGGTCGCCACCTTCCTGCCGGAACTGTCGTCGAGCGAAGTTCGATAGTTGCGAACATAACGCTTTTAGCGACGACTGTCCCGTCAGGAGGAGGTGGGATGACCTTGCCCGCTCAACCGTAGCATATTGCTAAGGGCATGCCGGCGGACGCGGTGGCTATAAACATCCTCCAGGCGAACCTCCAGCGCAGTAAGTTGGCATACTCCGAGTTCCTGATCGAAGCCTCTAACCTGCGCACGCGGGTTGCTTTGGTACAGGAGCCATACGTCGGCGGGATAGGGCGTGTGAAGAGTCAGAGTGGTATCAGGGTCTTCCAGTGTGCGGACCATGGAAGTGGGACTGTAAAGGCCGCGGTCATAGTTTTTGACGCGGACCTTCACATTACACAGTACCCGAAACTCACTACCAATAACATCTCGGTGGTGGGGATCCGCGTTCGCAACTGGGAGATCGCCCTGGTATCATTCTACTTTGAGCCCGACCTCCCGATGGACTCGTACCTGGCACACCTGCGCCGGGTGCAGTGCGAGACAGGAGCCCGGAGTATTGTTATTGGGGGTGACTCCAATGCCAAATGCGTCTGGTGGCAAAGCCCCGTGACAGATCGCCGGGGCGAGGAACTGCACGGGGTCCTGGAGGATCTTGGTCTCTGCCTCCTGAACCAAGGGGAAACCCCGACTTTTGACACTATCCGGGGCGGCGTAAGGTACAGCAGTTATGTTGACATAACTGCTGTATCGCCTGACCTTCTTGGCTTGGTGGACGGCTGGCGCGTGCGCGAAGACCTGACCAGCTCGGACCACAACGGCATCACCTTCTCAATAAACACCAAGTACATAAACAAAAACACTATTAGGCATACCACACGAAAATACTACACAAAAAAGGCAAATTGGACCCAGTTTCGTGAGAAACTGGGCCAAATTATGGCTGAACAACACTTTACAATAGACACAATAAATAACATACAGACACCAACACAGTTAGACTCCGCAGTTACACAATTAGAACATATCATAGACAGAACATGCACAAAAACAATACCACACATTAAGCACAAGGAGGTTCTTTCGATGCCGTGGTGGAACGAGGGGTTGGCAGCGCTTAAGCGCGAGGTGGCCACCAAGAAAAGCAGGATAAGGTGTGCAGCGCCGGTTAGGCGTCAAAAGGTTGTCGGCGAGTACCTGGAAGCGAAGGACAGGTACGAGGCTGAGGTGAGGCATGCGCAAACGCGCAGCTGGGTCGCCTTTTGCGAGCGCCAGGATGGGGAGTCAGTCTGGGGGGGGATATATAGGGTTCTCGGCAGGACGTCCAGAAGGGATGTAGATCCACCGCTGGTGGTAAACTCTATGGAGCTCGATGCCAGCGGCTCGGCCCGACTTTTGGCCGAGACCTTCTACCCGGAGGACTCCGAAGAGGAAGACTCCGAGGAGCACCGCCGGGTGAGGGCCCAGGCCGAGCTTGCTGACGACGACACTTCTTCGGATCAACGGGACCCCCCCTTCACTCACTTAGAGTTGAAGTTGGCGAGCCGTTCCTTTGACCCGAAGAAGGCTCCAGGTGCGGACGGTTTTACCGCCGATATTTGTTTGCACGCGATTAACCTGGACCCGGACCTCTTTTTGTGCATCTTCAACAAGTGCCTCGAGATCCGGTATTTTCCAAAGCCCTGGAAGGAGGCCACGGTGGTCTTCCTTCGCAAGCCGGGGAAGGCCACCTACACGTCTCCAAAGTCTTATCGACCAATTGGGCTCCTTCCGGTACTGGGGAAGATATTGGAGAAGATGCTTGTCGCCAGGTTGCAGTACCATCTTGCGCCCAAGCTTAGTACTCACCAGTTTGGCTTTATGCCCCAACGAAGCACCGAGGACGCCCTCTATACCCTAGTGAAACACATCAGGCACAATCTGGATAGGAGGAGAATTGTTGTCCTGGTTTCGCTGGATATAGAGGGCGCCTTCGACAACGCTTGGTGGCCTAAAATTAAGGTCCGGCTGGCTGAGGAAAAGTGCCCCATTAACATCAGGAGGCTCTTGGGCAGCTACCTGAGCGACAGGCGTGCTACCGTTAGGTACTTGGGGGAGGAGCACACGAGAGATACCAGGAAGGGTTGCGTGCAAGGATCTATCGGCGGGCCGATTTTATGGAACCTGCTCTTGGATCCATTACTTCAGGAGTTGGAGGCCAAAGGTGACTACGCGCAGGCGTTTGCCGACGATGTGGTGTTGGTGTTTGAGGGTGAGACGGCCCTCGAGATCGAACGGCGGGCCAATGCCGCCCTCGAACGTGTGAGGGCGTGGGGCGCATCTAATAAACTTCGGTTTGCGCCTCACAAGACCAACGCGATGGTTGTGACGCGCAAACTAAAATATGACGCCCCACGTCTTCGCATGGGCGGGGTCGACATTGTCTTGACGAACGAGATTAAGCTGCTGGGGGTTGTCATAGACCGAAAACTCACCTTCAACGCCCACGTCGCAAATGTCTGCAAGCGCGCGGTCGCCTTTTACCACCAGCTGGCCCGAGCGGCTAAGGCCACCTGGGGTCTCCATCCTGAAGTCATCCGCACTATTTACAGAGCGGTGGTTGAGCCTGTGATCTTGTATGCGGCTGCCGTTTGGGCACCGGCCGTGGACAAACTCGGGATCCGCAAGCAGCTGAACGTGGTCCAGCGAGGCTTCGCGCAGAAGCTTTGTAGGGCATACCGCACCACCTCCCTGAACTCGGCATTATTGCTCGCTGGGATACTCCCTCTCGACCTCCGTGTCCGCGAAGCCGCGACGTTATACGAGGCGAGGAGGGGTATGCCCCAGGACGTGATTGGGGATCGGGAGGTGGAGCGGATGTCTTCGGCTCTGCGGTCTCCGCATCCCGCCTGCCATATCGACCTGGAGTTCCAATGCCTGGCTGACCAGGAACAATTTTTAGCTAATAGCAACAATGATTACAACATCTTCACGGACGGCAGCAAGATTGAGGGCAAGGTGGGGGCGGCGTTGTCCGTATGGACTGGCGCCGCCGAAACCAAAACCCTCAAGCTTGCTTTGCCGTCCTACTGCACGGTGTACCAGGCGGAACTCTTGGCGATATGCCGGGCGGCGCGGATGGCCGCGGACCGCTTGGCCGGATCGGTCGGGATTTATTCCGACTCCTCATCGGCACTGCTCACCGTCAAAAATCCGAAAGCCCTCCATCCCCTGGCCGTAGAGGCGCGGGGACATCTGCAGAGGGCTTTGCTCCGGGACAAACGTATAAGTTTGTTCTGGATTAAAGCCCATGCAGGACTAGAGGGGAACGAGCGTGCCGACCATCTGGCCAAGGAAGCTGCGCTGAAGTTGAAACGCGCTTTTGACTACGACAGCTGCCCGGTTTCGTTCATCAAGCGAAGCATCCGTATGAAATCGCTTGATGAATGGAACCGGCGGTATCGTAGTGGTGAAACGGCCGGAGTCACCAGGGTGTTTTTCCCTGACGCGATAGCCGCATACAAAATTGTCGGTAAAATAAAGGTGGACAGATTTCTCACCCAGGTTCTGACGGGGCACGGTGGGTTCTCCGAGTACTTGCATCGTTTCAAGTGCAAGGACAATCCATCGTGCATCTGCGATCCTGCGTGTTCGGAGTCTGTCCTCCACATACTTCTGGACTGCCCGGCCCATGATTACGATAGGCTCAAAATCGAAAGCGTTATTGGAACTAGACTGAATAGTAATTCTTTATCAAAAATTTTGGAAAGCGAATACAGAGACTCGTTCCTTCAATATTGCGTTAGAATATGTAAGATTGTAAATAATAGGAATAAGGTATGAAAATTATGTTGTTTAAGTATAGTGTAATATAATTAAGTCAACATAAACTGTATTGTATTATTAAATAAGGAACGTAGTTAAGTTAGTTATAAGATATAATGTAAGTATAAAACATTGTTTTATACAAAAAACAAGAAGTAGTAAATAAATAAGTTAAATTTTTAGTTGTATACGAGCCTATTGAATTAAGCTAAAAATATTGTAATTAGATTAACAGTTAAGTAGTAGCAGTATAAGAAGTTTGTCAAAAGTATTTTAAATAAAGATTTTTTATTGCTTTCCCCCCTTATTATCCCCAAAAAAAAAAAAAAAAAAAAAAAAAAAAAAAAAAAAAAAAAAAAAAAAAAAAAAAAAAAAAAAAAAAAAAAAAAAAAAAAAAGAAAAATACACTAGATTTAAGATTAGGTACACATGAGCCTTAAGCTATAATGGGAAAGACCCACAAAGTATGAAAGACGATGAATGCAAGAAAGAATTAGTATGCAGAATGCTAGACGAGCAGAGAAAAAGCGAGAAAATTAGAAAATAGAATAACAAATAAAAATTGTAACCACAGTCTCCTTCTGATAGTCGGAGGTTAAGTATAAAATTTTAAAAAAAAAAAAAAAAAAAAAAACCTAACCTAACCTAACCTAACCTAACCTAACCTAACCTAACCTAACCTAACCTAACCTAACCTAACCTAACCTAACCTAACCTAACCTAACCTAACCTAACCTAACCTAACCTAACCTAACCTAACCTAACCTAACCTAACCTAACCTAACCTAACCTAACCTAACCTAACCTAACCTAACCTAACCTAACCTAACCTAACCTAACCTAACCTAACCTAACCTAACCTAACCTAACCTAACCTAACCTAACCTAACCTAACCTAACCTAACCTAACCTAACCTAACCTAACCTAACCTAACCTAACCTAACCTAACCTAACCTAACCTAACCTAACCTAACCCGCTTCCGCCGCCAGACTCAGTTGAAAGCAGACGCGTATCACGTTGTTCGAGTGCCGCTCCGCCAGTTTTCAACTTATAAAAATACGAAAAAGTGGTTTTTTCGCGACCGATTTTCAAAATTTTTGCACCAAAAGTTGCAGCAATAAGTGTTCTAGCTTGTGACAGTTTGCGTTTTTCGCGCAAAGTGCGATAAGTGCGCGAAATTTCGGTGCAAAGTGCAAATTTGTGATTTTAAAAAACTTTGAGCGCAAACGCCGCGCAAACAAGATCGACGACCTAGTATTTTTATTAGGTCGTCCGACGCGGCTCAGCGAGCTCTACAAGAAGATACCCCATTTGGATTTTTCCCGTGCAAGCGCGCGGAGAAATAATTAAAAAACCACCGATCACAAAAACACGTGGTCGGGGTTCCAGACGTGTGACGAAGACGCCAGGCACCTCATTCGACGCAGCACGACGCGCCCTTTTCAGCGACACCTCGGACATATTTTTGAGGTTAGTGGTTTCGAAGATATCAGCTCCCAAAAATTTTTTCAAAATTCAAAATTAAATATTTTTAAAACAAGATCGACGACACCCCTTTATTTTTATTGTTTTTTGTAGATTTTAATAGGTTCTAACTGTGTGCAAAATTTGAAAATTTTCGGCCAGATAGTTTTTTAATTATAATTTTTTGAAATTTTGGGGTGTGCACGTGGGGGTGAAACCCTTGGTCTGATCTCTTCGGAACCCTATTCAAAAATTAGTATATAGTCTGTTTAGCTTATAGAATTTTTTGTAATTTTTTAAAATCATTTTTAGTATTTTTATTTTTAATTTTTATTGTAAAAAGTTAGTTTTTCAACCCCTAAAAATCGGGGGTTGTTTTTAAAATTATTGTATATAGTCTATTAAATAGATTATTAAATTCTCTTTGAAACGAGCCCAAGCACGGCCCGATTAGACAAAGAACAGCCGAATTAAGCAAAATTGTGACAAGTGGTGGCCATATTGGCGGCCATCTTGTAAAGATTAAAATCGCCATAACTCGTGACAGGATTAACTTAGAAACACGCGGTTTTCTTTGTTGTTATTTCCGTGGTAAAAGTTACCTTATTAGACTGCCTGGGGCTCTATGTAGAGTCAACCTGTCAAAAATTAAAATAACCTGTGTTTTTGGCAAGATCTCAACGGGGCAAACACGGAGAGCCGTCGCACGCAAAACTGCGATCAGCGGTTCTCGAGATATTGAATTTCGAATTTTGGCGCAAAGTGCGCGGACGCCATCTTTAAAATCTTTTGGGCGCAATATCTCGGCAACCGCTGGTCGTAGCGTGACGCGGTTTCCGCTGTTGTCATTGCCGCGTCAAGGGCTATAATCGTGGGACCCCAGGATCTCTATACAGAGATTTTCTGCGGATCGTAAAATAAACCATAGATCTTGATAGATCTCGAGAGGGCCATCACGGGGAGCCGTCGCACATCATTCTGCGGCTAGCGGTTCCCGAGATATTAATTTTTGAAGTTCGGCCTAGGCTGAAATAGTAATATCTGGCCGCCATCTTGTAAAACTTTAAGGCGGGATATCTCGGCAACCGCTGGTCGTAGCGACGCGCGGTTTTCGACGTTTATCGGCCCCCTCGAAGGTCTACACGTTTGAGGTGACGAGGAGACTCTACATAGAGCTCCGGTTGAGTTCAGTAGTAGAGTCGACGGCGGTGGATAGTTTTAAGTTTTTATTTTAGATTTAAGTAGTTTTAAGGACTCCTTAGGTGCTGTAGTATTCTGCAGCACCAAATTAGACCGGGAACAGTCTCTGTTTTTTCTTATACACCAGCTATTGCGGCTTTTAACCTAATTGACAAATTTAATTTACTTTTGACGTTTTTTTGACGATTTTATTTTATTTTATTTTATTTTATTTATTGACGCGACCTCCAACATGGTGCTTGGCCTGAGGACACCTGTCAAAAAACAGGTTGTGACGAACCCACCCACCACTCCCCCCAAGGAAGTGAGGAAACTAGCTAGGCGGAGCTTGGAAAAGTTTGAGAGGGCAGCCACGGAGTCGACCTCCGCGATGGCACAGGATGCTCCAACCACCTCCAAGGCTGTGAGACCAACAAGCCGCAAATCGATTGATAGCCCGAAAAAAGGGGGAGTAGAGGTACAGGTCTCTGCACCAACGACGACCACTCGAGTCCAGCGAGCCCGCTCGCATCACACGAAGGCGAAGCAGGCGGTGGACGCGTCCAGGAACCTCAGGGGCGATCTCAAGGCGACGATCTTGGAGTCCCTGGACGCGCTCATGAGGCTGGTCGCTGAATCTGAGGCCGACCTGGGGGCCGGGGGTGCTCGGAAAGGGAGCGTGGGCTCCGTGGATGTGATGCCGGCGACTGTAACCACCGACACCACATTCACGGTGCCTCCGGACTCCGGACTGAGCGCAAAGCTCGACGAGCACTCTCGGCTCCTCCTGGAGAGCAATGAGCGGATGAAGGCTCTCCAGGAACAGCTCGCGAGGAGCAGTCAGGTGGTCGAGGAACAGCGGCTCAGCTATGCCAGCGTGGCCGCTGCGAGACCGCAGCAGCCTTCAAGGCCGGCGGCGCTGCACTCGGTGGTCGTCACTTCCGAGAACGAGAAGGAGACGGCGGATCAGGTTCTCGGAAGGGTGCGAGAGACCATGGACGCGAAGTCAGGGTGGGTGAAGGTGGACCGGGTCCGCAAGGCCAAGGACCGGAAGGTGATAATGGGATTCGGGACTGCCGAGGACAGGAAGAAGGCGAGGGAGCGTTTAGGCAAGGAAGGATCGGGCCTCGTGGTTGAGGACGTTAAGAATAGGGACCCGCTTTTCGTACTCAGAGGCGTCTTGGCCGTCAACACTGACGGCGACATCGTCAAGGCCCTGAGGAACCAAAATCGGGACCTTTTTGACGGCCTCGGCCCCGGGGATGACCGCCTTCTTGTTAAGTATCGACGGAAGGTCAGGAACCCGCACGTGGTCAACGTGGTCCTGAGCGCGTCGCCCACCCTCTGGGCGAGGATAACCGGCGTGGGCTCAGTCCATGTCGACCTCATGAGGGTGCGAGCAGAGGACCAGTCTCCGCTGGTCCAATGCACGCGATGCCTCGGGTTTGGCCACGGGCGCAAGTACTGCAAGGACCCGGCAGACCTCTGTAGCCACTGCGGCGGGCCGCACCTGCGCTCTAAATGCGCGGATTGGCTGGCGGGGTCCCCACCTTCCTGCCGGAACTGTTGTCGCGCGAAGTTCGACAATGTCGAACATAACGCATTTAGCGACAACTGTCCCGTCAGGAAGAGGTGGGATGACCTCGCCCGGCAATCCGTAGCGTATTGCTAAGGGCGTGCCGGCGGACCCAGTGGCTATAAAAATCCTCCAGGCGAACCTCCAGCGTAGCAAGTTGGCATACTCCGAGCTGCTGATTCAGGCCTCAGAACTACGAGCGCGGATGGCCTTGGTACAGGAGCCATACGTCGGCGGAACAGGGCGTGTGAAGGGTCAAAATGGGATCAGAGTCTTCCAGTGTGCGGATCATGGAAGTGGGACTGTAAAGGCCGCGGTCATTGTCTTTGACGCGAACCTTCACATCACACAGTACCCGAAACTCACCACTAACAACATCTCAGTGGTGGGGATCCGAGTCCGCAACTGGGAGATCATCCTGGTTTCATTTTACTTTGAGCCCGACCTGCCGATGGACTCGTACCTAGCTCATCTGCGCCGGGTGCAGCGTGAGACGGGAGCTCGGAGTATGATCATTGGGGGTGACTCCAATGCTAAGTGCGTCTGGTGGAAGAGTCCCGTGACCGACCGCAGAGGCGAGGAACTACACGGGGCGCTGGAGGACCTCGGACTTTGCATCCTGAACCAAGGGGAAACTCCTACCTTTGATACTATCCGGGGCGGCGTAAGGTACAGCAGCTATGTTGACATAACTGCTGTATCGCCGGATCTGTATGGCTTGGTGGACGACTGGCGCGTGCGCGAGGACCTGACCAGCTCGGACCACAACGGCATATCCTTCACATTGACGACAAGGTGCATCAACAAAAACTTTATTAAACATACCACCCGTATTTATTTCACTAAAAATGCAAATTGGGCCCGGTTTCGTGAGAAACTGGGCCAAATTATTACAAGAGAAAACTTTTCCATAGATTATATACGTAATTTAGTATCAGGTTCAGATTTGGATATAACTATATCCAAATACAACAAAATCATTGCCGAAGCATGCGCCTTGTCGATTCCGCCCATAAAGCGGAAAGATGTGGTGAATATGCCGTGGTGGAACGAGGGGTTGGCAGCGCTCAAGCGCGAGGTGGCCACCAAGAAATGCAGAATTCGGTGTGCAGCGCCGGTTAGGCGTCAAATGGTAGTCGGGGAGTACCTGGAAGCGAAGGAGCGCTATGAGACCGAGGTGAGGCATGCGCAGACGCGCAGCTGGGTCGCCTTCTGTGAGCGTCAGGACGGGGAATCAGTTTGGGGGGGTATCTACCGGGTCCTCGGCAGAACCTCCAGGAGAGACGAAGATCCACCGCTGGTGGTGAACGATATGGAGCTAGACGCCAAAGGCTCGGTGAGGCTTATGGCCGAAACCTTCTACCCGGAGGACTCCGAAGAGGATGACTCCGAGGAGCACCGAAGGGTGAGGGTACAAGCTGAGCTCTTTGACGTTGAAACTTCTTCGGATTCGACGGACCCGCCTTTCACTCCTTTAGAGTTGAAATTGGCCTGCCGGTCCTTCAATCCGAAGAAGGCTCCAGGCGCGGACGGTTTTACCGCCGATATATGTTTGCACGCGATAGAGTATGACCCCGATCTCTCATTGGCCCTTTTCAACAGGTGCCTCGAACTCCGGCATTTTCCCGAGCCCTGGAAGGAGGCTACGGTGATCTTCCTCCGGAAGCCGGGGAAGAACACCTACACGACACCGCGGTCGTATCGGCCGATTGGTCTCCTTCCGGTGCTGGGGAAAGTGCTGGAGAAGATGCTTGTCGCCAGGTTGAAATACCATATAGCGCCCAGGCTCAGTATCCGTCAGTTCGGCTTTATGCCCCAGCGTAGCACCGAGGACGCCCTCTATACACTAGTAGAACACATAAGACGCGGATTGACAAATAAAAAGCTATTGACGCTTGTGTCTCTAGATATAGAGGGCGCCTTTGACAACGCTTGGTGGCCTCGCATTAAAGTCCGGCTGGCGGAGGAACGAGTGCCGTTTAACATCCGTAGGCTCCTGGGCAGCTACTTGAGCGGCAGGCATGTTCGCGCACGGTACTGCGGGGAAGAGCACGTGAGAGAAACCGGGAAGGGTTGCGTGCAAGGGTCTATCGGCGGGCCGATTTTGTGGAACCTCTTATTGGATCCACTGCTTCGTGAGTTGGAGGCTAGACATTACTACGTGCAGGCGTTCGCTGACGATGTGGTGTTGGTCTTTGAGGGTAAGACGGCTCTTGAGGTCGAAAACCACGCCAATGCCGCCCTCGAGCATGTGAGGGAGTGGGGAGTCCAGAATAAACTGAGGTTTGCGCCGCACAAGACCAGTGCCATGGTCATCACGCGCAAACTGAAGTATGACACCCCACGCCTCCACATGGGCGGGGTCGACATCGGTATGGTGGGCGAAATCAAATTACTGGGAGTCGTCCTAGACCAACGCCTTACCTTCAACACGCACGTCGCGAACGTCTGTAAGAAGGCCGTCACCTTCTACTCCCAGCTTTCGAGAGCCGCGAAGGCGAGCTGGGGCCTCCACCCCGAAGTTATCCGCGTTATTTACAGAGCGGTGGTTGAGCCCGTGATACTGTATGCGGCTGCCGTTTGGGCGCCGGCTGTGGACAAGCTAGGTGTACGTAAGCAGCTGAACGTGGTCCAGCGGGGCTTTGCGCAGAAGCTGTGTAGGGCATACCGCACCACCTCCCTGAACTCAGCACTGTTGCTCGCTGGGATACTCCCTCTCGACCTGCGCGTCCGCGAAGCCGCGGCGTTGTACGGCGCGAGGAGGGGTATACCCCAGGACGCGATAGGGGATCGGGAAGTGGAACGGATGTCCTCGGCTCTGCGGTCTCCGCATCCCGCTCAGCATATCGACCTGGAGTTCAAGTGCCTGGCGGACGAGGAACAACTCGCGGTCAACATTGACCACGACCTTAACATCTACACGGACGGCAGTAAGATTGAGGGCAAAGTGGGCGCGGCGCTATCCATATGGAGTGGCGCCGCCGAAACCAAAACCCTCAAGCTTACTTTGCCGTCCTTTTGCACCGTCTACCAGGCGGAACTCTTGGCGAT